>BRDA01006480.1:62371-72510 GCA_036984385.1 Crenuchus spilurus
TTCTCGGTGTAACACCTGTTACTCCTCACTAGCCTGAGCAGAGGTCCGCTCGGATTACTGTTAGTATATCAATATATAGTAACGCATCGCTTTAATGACCAGTAACGTCAACGGCGTTATAACAACAGGAAAAGTAATTAATGTTTTGCTTGTATTTTTATATTCATAAAAAATACTTTTAACTTATTATTGTTTCACTGAGATATTGAGCTTTTTTTTTGCAAAAAACAAAAAACAAAATAAAGCACAAATACATGTTGATATTTCTTTGTGACTTCTAAAAGCATATATTGTATCATAGTACAGACAATACATTTTGTGAATTCTGTGTATTGTTACATGTCTAATAGCTACTGCAGCTCTAAATATGTGTATACACTTCTCATTGTCTCTGTAGATATACATTACACACAAAAACCAGACCAATATGCTGATGGCTCCTCCTGCCAAACCATCTGGATTCTTCCATCTTAAGTAAAAAAAGTATAAGTATTTGTTTCTGTTTGTTTTCATATTTTGTTTTTTAATAGTGCAGTATTTGTGTATGACGGACATTAAACATTACATACATTTGATCATGGCTGCAGATGACAGGACAATGCTGTAATAATATATATGGTAACAGTTGGGTGGAGAACACAGTAATGCAGATAACTGGAAATAGTAGATTGTCTTACATTAGACAAAGGATTATTATTTTAGTTAGTTCCATGCCAAAAGTACAGGTTTTAAAAGCTATAACACAGTTGAACCTTATATTACTTTAACTCTTTTATTCTGTCATTTTAAATTCTTAAAATCTGTTCAATTTTCTGTATGTCTTCTAATCCTCTTTAAGGTTGATTTAACCTGCTGTTATCCATTTCTGTCAATGTCAGTAGTGGTCATCGGTCCTTCTGTATTTGTTTTGCCAGACGTTAATAAATGAGTCTGAAACTTGCTTACAGGTTTTTACATTTTTTACAACTTATAAATAAGCTGTCATTATCAAAACAAAAAAATTGGACGTAAGAATATGGTGGATTTTGCTCACATCTGTGCTGTAGTACTAATGTTAATTGAGATAACCATTTTCCTAAATGTATAAATTTGGCAAAAACTCTTGTCCAGAGTGACTTACACATATGATTAAATTTGTATTGATATAGTACTGTGTAATTGTTCAAACTGTGGATATAATGCCAGTCTGCATTGTGGGGGTCAGTGATGTTACCCACTATAATATGCCAACTGCAAAGACATACTCTAGTTTTATTCATTCTTGCACAAATCTCCTATTCTACTGATTAATATGGTTGTTTTTAATTAATATCTCAGTGTATGTATGATAATTCTATATCCATGTTGCTGTGCTCAAAACGTGCCAAACTTTTGGTTCAGAAGCCTATAAGCTCACTGAGCAACTTGTCGGAGACACCAAAATTTGAGATAAAAAGTGTTCACAGTGTCCTACCTCATCCCTTCTTCTATAAAAGAGAATGTGGAATAGCAACTTTTGTGGTTTTTATAATTTTATCATAGTCTTGAAATGGCTAGAACAATAGATTTTTCTTAAGAAAGTACAGGGGTTAGACAATGAAACTGAAACAGCTGTCATGTTAGTGTGGGAGGTTTCATGGCTAAATTGGACCAGTCTGGTGGCCAATCTTCATTAATGTCACATTGCACCAGTAAGAGCAGAGTGTGAAGGTTCAGTTAGCAGGTAAGAGCACAGTTATATAGTATATTACAATGCACACAACATTATGGTGACATACCAGAGTTCAAAAGAGGACAAATTGTTGGTGAACGTCTTGCTGTCGCATCTGTGACCAAGACAGCAAGTCTTTGTGTCTAAATATTATTGAGCCACTTTGGGGTGTTTTGGAGGAGCGAGTAAGGAAACGGTTTCCTCCACCAGCATCACGTAGTGACCTGACCACTATCCTGCAAGAAGAATGGCTTAAAATCCCTCTGACCACTGTGCAGGACTTGTATATGTCATTCCCAAGACGAATTGATGCTGTATTGGCCGCAAAAGGAGGCCCTACACCATACTAATCAATTTCATTGTCTAACTGTATGTGTTGTCTTGGAAAATTCTGGGTGACCCCAAACCTTTGAGTAGTAGTGTATTTATTACTATTATTTGAAGCCATCAGATATCTTTCACACTGCACTGACATTTTCAAATGAACTGACCAACTGAATTTGAAAGTGTACGTTTATATTAACATACTTAAATTAAGAAACTTGTCCTTTTCTCATATTTTGTAGAGTTACATGACGATATATAGTACAATCACAGTCCTGGGTAATAAACTCATTAACTTCAATCAAACAAGCTGTGGTAGTTCTAAAATGACATCAGATATTATGAGAATATTGTGATTTTAATGCAATAAATACCAAAACACACTAAATTTCAGTTGTCTCAAACAGTCGGTGTATATGCAACCAAGCAGTTTACTGAGCTGAGAAGGTTGAGACAGCTGCTGTTGGATGGTATGAATGCACTTTAACTCCCTCACTGCCACCCAGACCGCTTAGAAAAGTGCTGACAGATCAGTGCAAACAATACCAACGTGGCAGTCATGCCCAGATGAGATCAAGTCTGTTATCTATACTACTTTTTATCTCATCAGCGAAGTGGCTCTTTGGGGACCAAGCAGCTGACCATCTTTAGAACTTCACCTTAAACACTCCCACTGCCAAGGAAACTTGTGTATGTGTGTTTGGAAGCTGGATTATATTGTTTCTCTCCTGGGTTTTCTCACTACACTTTAAAAATAATTTGATACTCCATTCCTAGCATGGAAATGCTCTCCAAAGAATTAAGAGGCAATTAGTTACTGGCTAGAGTATCTGGGCTTACATAAGAAGGACTTGCGAATGCTCAGGCAAGGGGTTTTCTTCTTTGCTGACAAACTGGAGTGAACAGATGATGCCTGAGGTTACATACACATTCAGAGCTCTACTATTAACAAATTAATAAAATTATATTCATATTCCTCTGACTAATCCTAACCCACTGATGTCCATCAACTAGCTTAATATGATAAGTAAAAATGCTGCAGAACATGCTCAGATTTGCTCGAAGTAGTGAAGTTTTTAAATTAAATTTATCAATTTGATATGTTTTGCTAAAAATAACTAGTCCTGGGTCACCAAAAGTCTAGTTCTAATATACAGTTAAAATGATCAGTTCACGTTCACATAAGTCATTTAAACTTATACTGATCCCCTCCACAAATTCCATGTCAATAAACTATAGTTTTAGGATATCTACTTTGTACTTGACAAACATTTTCCAACAAATGTTTAAAAACAGAGTGTTTGACATATAATTCACTATATCAAAATTTCCAGAAGTCAAAAGTTTTCATACACCAAATAGGTCTTCCAAACGGACAATGACCATAAGCATACTTCTAAAGTTGTAATAAAGTGGCTTAAGGACAACAAAAGTGAAGGTAATGGACTGGCCATAACAAACCCCTGACCTCAATCCCATAGAAAATGTATGTGCAGAGCTGAAAAAGCTGTGTAAGCTAGGATGCCTACAAATCTGATCCATTTGCACCAGTTCTGTCACAAGAAATGTAAAACTTAAAAGTGTTAAACCAAAATAGGTTTTAGATTTTACATTCTTCAAAGTAGACACACAACTGACGTCTCAAACACATTAAGAGGCAAGAAATGCAAGTCATGAACTCTTGAGAAGACACAGCTGTTAACTGAAAGCCATTCCGGGTGACTACCTCATAAAGCTGACTGAGAAAATGCCAAGAAAGGTGTCATTTAAGCAAGAGGTGCCTACTGTGAAGAATCTAAAATATAAAACATTCTGGTTTGTTTAACACTTTTTTGTTTACTAAATTAGTTTGGGTGACTTTAGTATTAATCTACAATATAGACAATTTTTAATCATGAAAAACCACCGAATGACCACAAGGTGTGTCCAAACTTTTGCCTGGTACTGTACATCATTTGTATAAAAGAAGTCGTACAATAAGAAAATAACATGTTTCAACCTGAATTTTGCTGAATCTACTACGGCCTGAAAAGAAAGTAAATTCCATTTCATTTGTTCACAACAATGAGCTTTGTACATGTCCTGTCATGTTTGTGAGCTACGTGAAACTGTTACGCATGACTGTTCATTTGTGTAGATGTTCAAGTTTTTTGAAACTTGGCCCTGAACATGTAGACTGGAACACACCCAATGTACCTCTAAGAAACTCTTACGTAACTATCTGAGGAGTCACCAAATGCCAAATATGGTCATTTGTTGTATTTTTTTACATACACGTCTCACAGTTTGGGTGAAGCTGGACTGCAGTGATGATGTATTAGCTGTTAATACAACATCAAGCTAGCATTTTTAATGGCTAATACACCATCAAAATTGTTGGACTTTCATAGAGGGAAAGGCTTTTCAAAATGCAAATGTAGAATTTCACAAAAATGCATTGACAGATGTTGGAGTGCTGGGTTATTACCACACTTTTCCACACTGTGTAAGGAATTCAGAATTGAACGGATTACACAATATTCCACTTAAAACATTGATTACCTGTCAATTTATAAACATATGAAAATCAGTTTGTGAATCAATGTGCTGAGACACTACTTATTGTGATCCAATGAGATGTGAGAAAGTCATGCAAAAAATGATTGTTTAGGTCATCCCCATTTGCACAATCCATTTTCCTAAATACATCATCACCATATAATATTATGCAATAGTACTGACTACCGCAATGGTGACAAAATTGGTATTACTTAATTTTTCATGCATGCTCAGTTGACTTTCTCTAGTGAAAACTTCATTTTTACACACTATGTTTTTTCTCCCAAAACGTTTCTCTCTAGACAAATGATGAAAGAGGTGAGAGAGAAAGAGAGATGGAGAGAGAGACCATTGTGTGATATGGTGTTCTCATAAGCAGACAGTTCTGTGACTTAAAAAAATGATATTTCAAATATACATTTTTATGTAGTGGGATGATAAAATAAATAAATAAATAAAAAAAATGTTTTTGATAAAATATAACAAATTTTGTTTTCAAATATGCACACATGCTAGGTTAGGTTCATTATAAACTATAGATCTAGGACAGATGTGCAGGAACTGGTGGAATTCAGCAGTTTGGCGATTTCCATGTTTAAACTCACCTGATTCACTGACACACCAGGCTAATCAATGAACTGACAGGTTTACTTGTTAGAGCAGAGAAACCACTAAAAGTGCTGGATTCCAACCCTCAGTTTCCTCAACATTGTCTCAGAAGCTGCCAAAATAGCAAAAGAAAACAGTTCACAACCCCTTTCTGTATGGAAAAAGTTCAGTGAAAACTACAATAAGCGTCAGCTATAGATGTTCAGTCGTCATGTCAGCTCCAACCAGAGAGCTGCTTCCTCTTCCAATGTAAATGCAGCTCACGGTCACATTTTCACAAGTGTCCACAAACATTTAGCGGGTGTTCATTTTCGTACCGGCCTTTCTGATGTACAGTGTCATCGCTTGGCGTCTATTTATAGCCCATTCCAAGCAGTAATAGCTAAACGCAGGTCCTCCGTCGTTGTCGTCTGACAGTTATTTTTAGATCACACGGGTTCCGTCGTCGTTTGCGTCAATGGAATCCCAGCCGTACGTGCGTCATCGCGTGCGGAGTAGCTGATTGGTGGAGCACCCGGAAAGGCCGTCTCTTCACTATCCATATATGGAGAGGACACGCCTCCTGCCGACGTAACGGCAAAAATATATTGAATGGCACGTCAAGTGCTGCTGGAGCAGTTCAGTTCTGGAGATGAGACAGGACCTGTTGCTCACTTTCTCTTCTTTGTCCAGCTGGGATTAAAGACCGTTTTCGTCGTTTTTTCGAGATTACGGATACGCTTCTACAGGTAGGTTCATTATTAATCATTTTATATTAACAATTTGTTGTAGATGGCTTAAATCATGACACTTGCTACAGAAGTGGGTGTGTTTATGTTTTGGATGAGACGTAGGTGTCTGTCGTGGATGATACTGTTGTATATGCAGTGTTATCTGGGATTTAAAACGATATGCCATCAAAATAATGGATTTAGGAGTTACATTTGTTTTCTGTAGAATTAATTATAAGAAAAGACTGTGTGTTTACACCTGTTATCACGTTTTCATTACAATTCCCTCTTCAGTTAAAGGAATGGGTCACTGAAATACTCCAGTCAGTTAGCCAAAACATGTTTTGTGTTACATGGCTTTTTAATGAAATCATAGACTTGCATTGCCTTTAGTTAAATTGTCTCATAACACTAGTGTTTATTGTTTATGAGAAGGTAAAAGAGGACAGCCAGAAACAGTATGGGTGGATGCAATCATAAACAAGCCACTAAAAACAAACAGAACACAATACAAACAGAAGACTACTCTGGAAAAACTCTATCAGAGGGTCACCAGGAGTTTGAATTGGTAGATAATAAATAATAATAATAATAATACATGAATAATAATAATAATAGTTTATAAAACTTTTTTTTTTTGTAAAGAAGCATACACTGTGCAAAGTGATTGACCAATCACACCTTGTATGTACAGTAAACTATGTATAAAGATCCTTCCTGTTTCATTGCTGTGCTCAATACTGCAAATTTCAGTTACCAGTGCTCATTTGGCAAGCACACTGTTTTGATCTCCTACATCTAACTGGATGCATACTCAGTCAGATTTGCTGTGCAGTTAAATAATTCTTTATCCCAGCTAAAGAATGGTGGCATCCATCATATTAAGCACATGTGATCAGTGTTAAACCTATATATGGCAGCAAGGGGGTATCACATGTCTTTGTGGCATGCTGCTCTTGTCCACAGTTTATTATGTGTGTAAGTATTTGAGTACGTGCTCTCATGATGCATGTTCACTGGTCATGAAATGGTCGTGTGATGTGGATGCCTTCCTCAGAGGTCAAATGCCCTAATGCCTTTGTGTAACTGCAGTAGGTGTTGGATTGCTACATTTGTCATCTGAAATAACAAAGATGTCAACAAAAATGGGATACATAAAAATGACAAATTGTAACTACTATAACTATTACATGGGATATTTGAGATGAATTATATCTAATTAAGCATTACTACTGCAGGTGTGTTAGTCAGTGGAAAGTACTGTGGACACTGTTTACTGAGTTTATTAATAATGCTAGAAAGACTTGCTGATAAATAGAATCACACTTGCAGACTTTTAGCCCCAACTCAAACACCCCATGTTGCCCCTCACACCCTCTCTGAATTGGTTGGCACATTGCCTGTTGTTGAAACCCTACTCCATGTATTCCTAAACGCTGTCAGTCATACTGGAAGAGTGTGTGTTTATAACTTGTGGGTGGGGATTCAGTCATTAAGGACTGGTAATAAAATCTCCTTCAGCAAGACTATCTTTCTGTAGACAGCAGGCACTCTAAGCTTTTCCTGGAATTTCGGCGAGGTTTGTAGTGCACAGCAGTAGCCAGGTGTTATGATAGCTGCCGCTGAGAGGTGCTAAGATGTCTTTGAAGTGGCACTTCCCCAAGAGTTGTGAACTTGTGCACAGCTAAGATTAGGGGCTGTGGAGATTGGTCTTGTAGGTTTGTAAAGGAACATTACTGTAAGGGTCAATTCTAATTATCGCTGTATATTTGCAGCTGCCGCAATGCCTTGTGTTGAGACCCAGTTTGGAGTGCTTCCTTATGAAAACAACTACTTCAGTCCCGATTTCTTAAATTCAGGACTCTCTGTCAAGCTGGGCATGGACTTCAGTGGCCAGAGGGAGCAGCTATCTCCACCATCACTGCCTAGTATCAACACACTAGTTGGGAGCCAAGCTGTTGAGTGTGATACCTTCTCTTGCCAGTTCACTGCCTCAGTCTCAGCTGCTGCAAGTTCAGGCCTGCCTGGCAACATCAATAACCCATTAGTTCAAGGTTCAAGTCCACGTGACCAGCAGTCTCCCTTCAAACTGGATGATGTCCAGGTCTATGGCTGCTACCCAGGCACTTTTACATTTGGACACCTGGATGAAACGTTGTCGTCCTGTGGATCTGACTACTATGGTAGTCCCCTTTCAGCTGCTGCCTCACCCTCCACCCCAGGGTTCCAGACCCAGTCTGCCACCACCTGGGACACTCCATTCAGTCCCTTTTCTTCTGGTCCTGTTTCTTGGGTGTCGGATGTCAATGCTTTATCCCAGCAGCCCCCCTTCTTTACATTCAACACTTCAATGGAGCAGCAGACACCACTTGGGGATCACCAGCTACAAATGGGTGAGGATGAGACTTTTGCCCAGTTGCCCCAACTTCACCATGCATCACCACTACACTTCCAGCCTCTAGAGCTTGATCATGGAAGCTTGGATAGTCCTGTGTTGAAAGAAGAAAGAAGTGAACCACACTCATCACCCAAAATGCGAAGTCCTAACGAAGGCCACTGTGCAGTGTGTGGGGACAACGCATCCTGCCAGCATTACGGGGTACGCACCTGCGAAGGGTGCAAAGGATTTTTTAAGGTGAATTTTTCAGTAGACATTAATAGATCAAAGTGTTATTGTAATGCTGTTTGCAGAGTTTTTTATTCTAAACGTTGTTGCGTTCTTTTACAGCGCACTGTCCAGAAGAACGCTAAATATGTCTGCCTTGCTAATAAGGACTGTCCAGTTGACAAGCGACGGCGCAACCGTTGCCAGTTTTGCCGTTTTCAGAAATGCCTTGCAGTGGGAATGGTGAAAGAAGGTAAACATGAATTTCCAGTGCCTGATTATAACATTAATACATGCTTATATGTACTGTATATTTACTAGTTAGTTACATCTGAAAATGCTTTCTCTTTTATATTTTTAGTGGTGCGTACAGACAGCCTTAAAGGTCGAAGAGGACGCCTACCTTCAAAGCCTAAGAATGTTCAAGACAGTGCTCAGCCTGTGAATATTACTGCCTCTCTTGTCAGGGCTCATATTGATTCCAATCCTGTTTTGGGAAAACTAGATTACTCTAAGGTAAGGAAATTGAATATCTCTGTCTATTTTAGTAGATGTTTACAAAAATGTTGATATTTACTTTAACACAAAAACCTGATGATCAACAGTAGAACAAATGTTCAGAATTTATAAAGAAGATTCTCATCTTAATAATGATCTTCATTTTTTTTTCAATGTCCAGTATCAGGAAGACGTGAAAAATCTATCTGAAAAGGAGGACGCTAATGACATCAAACTGTTCTATGACCTTCTCACTGGGACCATGGAGGTTATACAGAAATGGGCAGAGAATATTCCTGGATTCAGTGCCTTCTGTAAAGAGGACCAGGAGCTGCTTTTGGAATCTGCCTTTGTTGAGCTTTTCATATTGCGGTTAGCATTCAGGTAATAAAGACCAACTGTCCTGTCTCTAAGATGTATAAAGATCATCATTCATGTATGTGGTCTGTGACCAGAAGCTTGAACTGTACTTTCTATTCTCTTTACCTGCAGATCAAACCCAGATGAGGACAAACTAATATTCTGCAATGGTTTGGTGCTACACCGCTTACAGTGTGTGCGAGGTTTCGGTGACTGGATCGATTCAATTTTGGACTTTTCCCATAGTCTGCATCGTATGAACCTGGACGTCACATCTTTCTGTTGCTTGGCAGCCCTTGTCATCATTACAGGTGTGGAAATAATACCATACTTTTTAATGACTCAGTACAGTAGATGAGGTAGATGTCACATCTGAAATGGATTGGAAATTGTGTAGAACTGACAATGTAATTTGTTAATTATTAGCACAGTAATGATGTTTGCAACATGCAAATAAACCTTTAATCACCGTGGTTTTACTTTTTTTCTGGAAAAACTTCACCAATCACAGTTTCAAGTTTGATATACAGTGGTAACCCTACTTACGAGGATCCCTACTAACGAGTATTCCAGGTAACGAGTCGAGATCTCTGAATATTTTTGTTCCAGGTAACGACTAAAATTCCAGCTAACGAGTAGCGTAAATTTCTTCAACTATGCCAAACCGCTAGGGGCGCTGCGGTCGTAGCATCTCCTAGATGCTACCGTAGAAGAAGAGGTCAGTCATTAGTGCTAGTGCTAGTGAAAGTGACGCTAAGGTAGCAAAAGGTAGTGAACAAGAAAGTTAGATACATTTTACTTTTAC
>BRDA01006482.1:0-24868 GCA_036984385.1 Crenuchus spilurus
TTGAGTTTAAGTCCTGGAAGGGATTTTCAGTGAAGAATCTGTTGACCTGCCTTATTCTATGTGAAATCCAACACTAAAGATAATTATATTCATGTGTTATATGTGAACAGTCACAATCATTGTGTGTTATGTTTGTAAATACTTTGGAAAAGATGCAATTACACGAGTTTTGAGACATACTGTGATTGGTTTTGTGATAACATTATAATCAGAAATCCAACATTCCACATGTCCAGCAGCTAAACACAAATGACATGTGAGGTACATAAGTATAAAGCCCCCAAGCTTTGAACTGTGGAGCAGTGGAACTGTGTTGTCTGGAATGATAGTGCTCCATCAAGTACTTTTGGAAGTTGGGGAGTTGGAGATGTGGTGTGGTGGTGATCATCCAACATCCTGACCTCAATAATGCTGTTGTTGCTGAGTACAATAAAATCTTCACAGCAATGTATTCACTCCAATATCTAGTAGAAAGTTTTCTTTGGACAATAGACAGCTACTGCAACAAAAGCAGGGTCAACTCAATTCTATATACAAATACCATTGATTTTGAAAAAAACAATGAATGATCATGCATCCAAGTTTAGTATGGTAAGAAAAACTAATATGATAGGACTGTTTTGTGAGAAAAAATTTTAACACATATTTATAAAGTCTTATACAAAATGGTGTACAGCCCTGGATAAATTACATGTTTTGTTGAACTAAAACTTTTGCACTTTTTAGTGCACACTTACTATTTATTCACTGAATTCAACATATTAGGAAAATATCCTCGGTTTTACTTTTTTTTACTTAAATTCTGTAAATCAATAAAATAAAGACTAAAATATTTAACCATGTATATGTTTGTCTTATTATCTTCACTTTCAAAAATGAGCAAAACTTCAAGTGGACCTTATTTATTAAGGATCTCAGAGTAAGAATGCTGTAATGCATTTCCTCATGTATTTCTAGTTAATATTATTTAAGTAATTAGCTGGTCCTAGATCAGCATTTTAATTACAAGAAGTTTAATAAATATGGGCCAACATGCACACATTTTTTGCTAAGTGAGCATCAGGATTGAAACTGCATTGTCTGTCCATTTTTCATCATTTCTGCCCAGAGGATGATTTATAGTGAGAAGATGTGATGTATACTTTACATACACAGAGGAAATGTAATATCCTGTTTCACTGCTGGCCCTTCATCTCATGGTCAGACACAGCAGTTTTCTTTTGGGGGTCTTTTGGATCATTATGTACGAGCAGCAGTGCTTTGATTTCAGAGAGTTGATATATGAGGTGACTCTCATCAGCCAGAGCCTGTAAAACATGAGTCAGAGCCGCTTACAGCCACAGCTAAACATAAATAAGACTACATTAGAAGACAAATGAACCATATGGTGAGACTGTGCATTGTGCACATGATCAAGCTATAACACTCAAGGAGAAGTACCTTCTTCTGCTTGTCTTTCTGTGAGTCCTGCCAAAATGCCCTACTGACATGCTAAGTATTTACTATAAACACTTAAGTATTCATTTGGGAAATGTTTGCTGAGTATTACTGAAGATCATTACTTTTACTTTTATTTAATTACATTTCCAAATTGATTGCTCTGTAGTTTAACAGTATTGTTCATTACAGAGGTTAACTGGTCCATTGTGAATTTTTTTATTTCTCTTTATCACCAAAGTCATTGTTCCGCTCCGACATCAATGGCTGTTGGGGCACCACTGTTATGCTGTTGGGAAGCACTCAATGTACAAGAAGTCCATTCTCTCCACACCTTCACTACAGCAGCTCTAGAACATCCCACAAAGTTAGCAGTTTTCGAGATGCTACAACCTTCCTTCTACCCTATTATCATGTGCTTTTGGACATCAGTCAAATCACATCCTTTACCCATGATCATTTCACACTCTGCTACACTTGACTGGTGTGCTCACTTATTTATATGTGCAGCAAATCATGGCTTGTAGCATATGTGGCCCTGTTAATGCCAAACCAGGGTTAGTCATAATTTTCTAATATGATTGTGTATAAGGAAACTAATTATACTAATTTATCTTTATGCAGTGACATACCTACATGTCATTAGTTTCCACATTACATATCAGATTTTTTAATGTTGGTTTTTTATGTATTTTATGCATGTTTAAATGCAGATATGTTTGTGTTTTGCTCAAATATATTTTGACTCCATATGGCTCCACTTCTGACTGAGTAAGCCTCCAGTTTTTCTGTATTTTTCTGCCTCTGCATGTATGATTTCTACTCAGAGATTTTAAATCTGTGATTCTTCCTTGCCATCAGTGAACACTGTCATTACCGCAAGTTAATAAAGTTAGCAAGCTTGTAATACACATCAGAAACAAGTTCAATTATACAAAATGACATCACAGAAGGAGTACATTAAGTAAATAATTTGCATGGTCTATCTCAGATTTTGCCTTTAAAAAAAAAAAAAAAAAAAAGAAAAAAAAAAAAAAAAAAAAAAAAAAAAAAAAAAAAAAAAAAAAAAAAAAATATATATATATATATATATATATATAGGCGGCCATATTGATACGGTTTCTCCAGAAAATGTCTCCCCTCTGATTGCATCCATCCATCTTGTTGTTGACCCTCTTCCTCTTTTACATATAACTGCTCCAGTATAACTGTCTTCTCAAGTGAACTAGATCTCCTCGTGTCCAAAATAATAGAGAGCTTCAGTTTTGTTGTGCCTCTAGTGAAAGATGAGGTCTGGTTTGGTCGAGGATCCTTTTACTTGCTTTATTTGCTCTTCAATGATCTCTCACAGCTCTCCGAAGTTCACAGGCATTAATATTCATCCTTTCCTGCTTTTCTCTTGTCCCGCTTTCACACCTATAGGACCAGAGAGAAGACTATATAATGGACAGTTCTAGTCAGTATAAATAAAAATTCACTAAAATACTGGATAAGAACACCTCGAGGGTGACATACACAAGAAAATAGAAAATAACATAAAGCCAAGCACAGGCATAGAACACCTGCCCTGGATGGACACGCGCACGTGTACGTCGTCACGAAGATGTTTTCTTATTGGTTACTGTGGACGAGTCAATCTTAGTGGCCCCGCCTCCTCCACCAACGTCATCTGCAGTGGTTGCCGTGGGAGCAAGAGGAGCTAACAGAGCGGAGAGGCGGTCACACAGATCAGTAAAGGCAATGAGACACAGTGAGGGACGGACAGAGGACAACACTGTGCTACACTCGTGAGTGTGACTGAAGTAGCGTCGCGTATATGTCCGGGGTGCTGTTAAAATTGATGTTTGGACGAGAAACGACGGTGAAGTAATGTCTCAGCAGCAGCGGGTGGTGCAGCTGTCAGCGGCTTCGCTTGCTGTGGTGTTGTGGAGGGAGGACGAGAGCACAGCCGCGGCTGGTGGAGGTGGGGCTGGTACTGGGACCTGTACAAATGGAGAGGAGATTTTCATGGATTTTAAGTCACAGAACCTGCGAAGCATCTGGAATAAAAGACTGGTGAAAGCAATGGCTGAAGTCTACTTTCAGGGCTGGATGGAGAATTCTGTGCTGCTCATTCAAGGCAATGGCACCAATCTGGAGGTGCTGAGAGAGGCGTGGATGCGAAGGGCCTTGAGGTCTCCTAAAGGATTCACCATCAAAGCAGTGGGTAGGTTATCAGAATGTGCCATTTTCTTCATTTTGTTTAATTTTTACCCAATTTTCTCCACAATGTAGTAGTAATCAATCAACCTGTCCATCACTGAGGGTGAAGACTAGCACAGGCCTCCTCTGATGCATGTGAAGTCAGCCACCACCTCTTTTCCAACTGCTGCCTATGTATCATCACTGTCCCCTGATCCCCAGCTCTGATGCGTCAGCTAACAGACATCTGAGCCATCATTGCATGGTAGTAGTGATGGGGAGAGAATGTCATCTACCCACCCAGAGAAAACACAGTGCTGGCTGTTGATGACATGCGGCATGACTGGGATTCAAACTCTGGATCCTCTGATAGTGTCAACACTTTAATCCACTGAGCCACTCGTGGCCCGTAGAATGTGCCATTTTCACACGTATTGTGTGGAGTAAGTGTGATAATGCCAGTCAATTCTGCACCGTGGAGGTCAGCTGTGTTGTGATATTAGGGAACAGAGCAAAGTCTGCATAAAGGCAGTGGAGCACCATGAGAAGGAAAGTTAAAGGTTTGTTTACATTGCACTTTGACTAGGTGTAATAAACTTCTAAAAGGCCTGAAGAAAAAGTAGATTAGTGGTTTTATGTCTTTGTGCAGCTCAGTGGACAAGTCATGAAGAACAGCTCATTTCTATTTGGTATTGCACATTTTTACAGATGCTTACATCATAACAGTGATCATACTCTGCTTATTGGAGTTGCTCATGGTAGCTGCTGTGTATACTTTCCATGGATTTTGTATTCACCAATGTAATCTGTAACTGTTGGCACTTAACATGCTGTTTGTTTTGCTGGTGCCTGAAAAATTGTATAAGCATAGAGTGTGGCCCCATGAACCCCACTTGACCAGCAGTTCTTTGTGATATCTTAGCATGCTTAAGGCATAACTGTGCGTGCAGCATTACTGTATTATTTCCAGATGACAGGAAATATAATTTCATTGGAGAACGGCCTTTAACCCCACACTGACAACACCCCAACACACACACACACAGACATATTCACACAGACACACCGCCTGCAGTATGAGCTCACCTTCTGAATTGAAAGTGAAAAATCAGAATCAGAAGGAGAGGCATTAGAATGCAGAGCAGGCTTTTCACTGAGGGCATTACAATGCAAAGGTAACAGTTAATGTTGTTGTTGTTGTTGCACACATGTTGAGGTGGTAGGTCTGAGGCCCCTCACACATGATTGCTGCTGCTGGGTGGCTGCTAGTTCACCCACACAAAGCCGTCACCACCATGTGAGATCAGCCATTTGCTCCTGCTGTCAGGGCATGGAAGGTGGAGGTCAGTCAGTATGTGCAGAGGGGGAGCACAGAGCTGAGGAATTTGAGAGGGAAGACCACACAGTGGCATTGAATGTGGTATTAGGAGCCTTCAGCTCATTTAGACAGAGCTGGGATCCCATGGATGGGTCAGACACACACGTAGATGCATGTTATTGGTACTTTCTTGTCTCTTTAGGTCAGATTGCAAATCTATTGTCATCCTGGGATGTGAGCTCAGCCCTGGTGCCACTGTAATTTACTACCCATTCACCACAGTGCAGAGTTATCTCTTGTGCAGTGGCTGGTGTACAACTCCACTTTATGGTCATGTACATCGGTGTCTCTCACTGCTTGCCAGAGAGCCTCAGATGTTTTATTGCACCCTAAATGAGTCTAAATTAGAAATGAGAACTGCTGCTGTTCACTGAAGATATAAAAATGTCTGGTCTCTGTTTATTTGGATATATTGTTCCTTTGAGGATATAAATACTAAAACTGTTAACAAATTACCTGCTGAAGTTGTGTGTTAGGGTGAGGATGTGTTTCATGGTTAAATTAGGTTTAGGCTAGGCCTGTCACAATCATTCATTTTTGCTGATTATCATACAAATAATAATTTAACTAAGCAAACTAAGTAAGCATTAACAAAATGTTATTGCGCCTATTAAAGTGTTTTTGTAACTTTGCAGATGTGACCCCCATGTTTATTTGTCTATTGAGACATGTGAAATCTATTAACTGTGAAAAATAGCTGCAGTCAGATGAAATAATTGCAATTATGTCAAATAATTGTGATCAGACTATTAAGTATTAATGATGAGGTGGAGATTGATGTGAAGTTCAGCATTCAGTTGATTTGAATAGATACTGTATGTAGTTGAACGTAGTTAAAAACAATTTGAGCATGTGCACCGTGCTAATTAAGTATTATCACACTGTTAAACAGGAGCAAGCATCTAAGCATAATGTATGGGCTGTATTACTATGTGCCTTAATAATTTACATTTACAAAAGTCAAGCATCATCACAAACTGTGCAAAGGCTGGCTTGTTTCAGGCCTGTGTTTAGTCAGCAGGAGCTGGTTAGTACCAGCTTGTGATTACCTATCAGCAAATGTGATGATGAAGTAGTCCAGTTCTCCTCATTCTAGGCTCCTGATTATCAGTGTACATTAAGTGAAAAGATGGATTGTTCTCTGGGGCCACTGCTGTCCAGCCTGGCGGGGTGAGAATGAAGAGACTCTGTTATTTTTTCTGTGAAGAAAGCTTGTTGTCTATGATCCTCAAATTGACCTTTTCAGGTTCTCGTTGTGTCCAGGGTCTTGTTTCTTATGCCTTTCTTCACAAACGCTTCAATTTACTCAATGCTCTAAAATTAACTGGAATCCAGCTCCATTTACTTAAATTACAGTGGCTGAAGGAAAGAAACTGAGCCTTAATGTGAATTTAAAGCTGAAACAGGAACTCTGCAATTCAGGACTCATGGGATCTTGATTACGTTTGTTGTGTGACTGCTCTGTGTATTTCTGAAATATGCAGTGTTGCTAAGAACTATTAAAAGGCAAACTACATAAGCTTAAATGTTTTTTTCAATGCCAGTTCAGTTTAGATAAGTCAGAAGGGATTTTGACCTACATGTAGAGCATAAAGTGTTGGAATACCAGAATAAATTTTTGAGTTATAAGCATAATCATCCACTGTACATCACGTTGATGTGTTTTGACATGCTGTAATACTCTGGAGTGGAATAAAGTCTCGTCAAGGCCATCTCTGTAGTGTGTGCTTGTCTAGTGAAATTTGAAGCTCTACTCACAATGGTTGACTGGGGCCTCTGCATTATTGAGTGACTCCAGATCAAACTCAGAACAGCCAGAGGGATCTAAAGGCTTTCATGCAGAGTTATACAGAGTGGTAATGAGGTGTCCAGTACCAACAAGCATCAAGGCTTTTTAAGACCCATAAATGTTTGCCAACTTTACTTCCTCCCTCTCGTAATCGCATATTTGTATTAGTTTTATAGTCACTGAGTACTGTATAGTCGTTACAGAATAAGTCTGATCATTTATAAGTGAATAATAAACAAAATTCAACCCTTAAAAGTTACAGAGATCACTGTCAAAAACAAACGAATGGAATAATTCAATGTTCTACCAGAAGTACAGGTTTGGACTTTCAATCAGTATCACATTTATGAAAAGCCAAATTTTACAGACTTACCACTTTTTTGTCAATGCTTTAAATCAAAACAAATAGTAAACTGTAAATTGAATGTAAATGTAATGAATGACATAACTCACTATGTCATTACATAATTACAAAGCAAAAGGAATAACTCTCCATTAATACGTTCTTTTAAGGTTTAAAGACATTATATTGTTTCTGACTGAAGCCAGCATTTATGTAAATCCTGTTTACCTGATCTCCAGACAAGCTCTTCTTACTGTTGAAGAGAGGATTTACACAGTACACTCTGGTATCTTGTAGTGATCTGCATTGTGAAATTTACCCCTGACTGTGGTTGTCTTGGTGTCAGATTTTGTTTGTCTTACACAGGACTGAAGAGCTGTTCATCAACGTGGGCCATATCCTCCAGATCTCAACATATTAGTCATGAACAGACTGCGTGCTGCCCCTGCTGTTACCAAAGGGTAGCACCCTGTGGTGATTGTGCATTGAAGGTTGCCCTCTAAGTTAACTGGGCACCAAAGGTCACCGCCCCTGTCCTGTCCTCATGGAGCTCATTGCGAACCTCAGCAGATAAACACGGTGGTTGCAGGTGTGACCCATGCACAGAGGAGGCCCAGTTTAAGCAGCATGTGCTTGTAAAAGAACACAAGGCTTCTTACCCTCATTAAAACAGAACGTACTTTCCTTCCTGAAATGACTTAATGAGGATCAAAATGAATATATTTATGCACTTATCTCTGAACACCGCAAACAGAGCGTTCTGAGGCCTAGTCAGAAAATACGTAAGTTTACAGTGACTGTGTAAAAATAGTTCAAAACAAGTCCCACACAACTAGAAAGTTGGATAGATGTACAAGGAACAAGGGGTCTCTGGATATCCAGTGTTGACAGAGTATGCTGGATCTGGTTTCTAAGAAGGCAACTGCTGGAATGTTTTCTTGTGGTAACCAAACACCAAACCAAAGTCTACCACAAGCAGCTGTGTGTAGTGCCTTCTTGACTTCACCCTCTTTCTTCAGTGAAACCTTGTATCCTTTATCCATCACTGTAGTTAAACAGCCTTGACAGCAAGTAGATGGATAAGTTTGCACTATTCATGTAGCCACTGGAGTTCTGCTCCTCTCACCAGTATTCCCCTTATTTCTGCACATATTAGACTAAATCGACTTTTCAGCATTACATCTCTGTGACTTCACTTAGCCCACGTTCTCAAACCTGAAAATCTGCAAAATGTGACCGTTTCCCATTGCGAGCATGAAGGCCCAGCAGATGTTTTGAACACAACAGCGCGTTTATGTCTTTGCATGGCCTGCAGTTGTTATGAGTGTCTTTTTTCTCCCAGGATGTCACTGAATCTGGTTCCTTTTATTAGCTATGATATGGAAGACGACCTAGCCCTCAGTTCTATAACCTGACCTCCATTTGAAAAAATGCTGGACATCATTTGCTGCATCCTTTTCCCATTAGACAGGAAGCTCACTTTTTTAAGAGATTCAAGTTGACATATTTATGGGCCACTAGCAGCCTAAGACTGATAAAAAGCAAAATGAAGAGATTAGACTGCTCCACTGTAGTTAAGCTTTGTCTATCTTTAGCGAATCCCAACTGGCTCCCATTCAGTGACATTTTCCTTATGCTAGGAAATATTATCATGTTCTTATGTAAATTTACACTCCAGTGGAGATAAATGTTGACCACCTAAAAGGGTATCCTTATTTTGGTGTTTATCACAATGTCCTAGTTCCATGCCCTTGCTTGATTGAAATCAAGATGTATTGTGCTTTTAACTCTAAAGCTGCTCAGGACTTAGACCATGATTAAGCTGTTGCAATGGCAAAGGCCTCCCAGTGTAAGGATAACAAACCCTGGATGTGATGTAGCTCAGACTTACTTAGAGGAAATGGCTCTCATCTGGTGTGAATTACTGTCATGGATTTTGATTAGTGGTGTGTTAGTGCAGTAAACGTGGGCTTCTCCAGCTTCTGGAGGTGAGACCAGCCTGAAACACCTGGAATGTCTAAACATATCAAGGAGAAAATCTTGTGTAATGGAACCCCCGGCAATTTCTTCAAGTCCTCCTGACAAACAAATGATTACAGAGGACACGGACCATCAGGGCAGGTGAAGGTGGGAAATATTAGTTATGTGATATTGAGTGTGGGAATCTGAGTCATGAAATGTTCTTTTAAACGGACCCTTTAATCATGGTAAATAGATTTTTTTTACCACATTTTTCCCCCGATATGATTTGGTAGCCAATTGACCCACCCACTCATTGACTCTCCCCATTACTTGTAATGTGTCTGACTAGCACAGGCCTCCTACGATGCCTTGTGAAATCAAGCTTTTTTCAAACTGCTGCCCATATATTGCTACCGGGCAGCCAAACCACTCGGAGGAAAGCGCAGAATCTCCAGTTCTAATTTACTTATTTATTTATTTATTTTTTGCCAATTTTCATCCTCAATAATAATAATAATAATAATAATAATAATAATAAGTTGAACTTATATAGCTCCTTTCTAAACCCAAGGACGCTTAACAGAGCAATGACAAAAAATAAAGAAAAAAAATCTATAGAGGAGAAGAATGAAAATTTAGAGAGAAAAAATAGGTTTTAAACTGAGTCTTGAAAGAGGATATAGTGGGGTAGTCTCTATCCCCGTGTAGTAATCACCAATTAACCCATCCCATCTGCTAGGGGGCTCTTCCCAGCACTTTGCAATCCCCATGACTCTAGGAGCGTGAAGTTAAGCACAGTCCTCCTCTGTTGCATGTGATGTGGCCATCATCTTCTTTTTGAACCACAGCTGATACACCATCACTGGGGGGCCAACGTACTCTTAGGAAAGCGCAGGATTCCCAGCTCTGAATGGACCAATCAGTAGATGCCTGAGCCAGCAGACATTGCAATGTGAGAGTGAAAGGGAGAGAGAGTGCCGTCTACCTGTCCAGAGAGATACTTGGCCAATTATTGCTCTCTTGGGCCCAGCTGTTGATGGCAAACATCATGCCCAGGATTCGATCTCGCAGTACTGTGTTCATAGTGTCGGTGTCTTAGCCTGCTGAGCCACTCGGGGCTCCCCAATTCTGATGGATCACCTGGCAGACACCTGAGCCAGCCAACATTACTTAGTAGTGCTGGGGAGAGAGTGCCATCTTACCCATCCAGAGAGAGCACAACCAGTTCTACTTTCTCTGGCCCTGGCTTCCGATGGCAAGCAGCATGATCAGGATTCGAACTTGTGATGACAGCGCCTTCGACCACATTTTGGTGCTTTTAAACTAATCATCTGTTGAAGAATTGTTAAATCTTTAGAATAACCTAAATGTATACTCATGTTACTTCTGTGAAATAGTGAAATAAGTAAAGATAAATCAGTACAACAGTACACTGTAAATCTGCCAGTGCTAAATCAACACTATTAGAGTTAAATTAACACTGAGGGTGTCAAAATGTAACACTCTAATAGTGTTGATTTAACACCAGCAGATTTACTGTGTAGCAGGTCAAAACTTAAGTAACTCATAGAACTGCAGCAGAACTTCATATTAGCATATCCAGCATTGGAACTGATATCATTTTAGTCTAAAATAATCTTCAAAAATCAAATGTATGATCTTGTATTGTCATCCATGTAACACAATCAAATTAACTCCTGAAAAATATGAATTACTGAACTAAACTCTAACAGAATAATAAGTAAATTCCCTTCCTCACTAATGTGGTTAAAGGTGCAAAAAAGATGTGAAATTACTCCAAACAGGCCAAACAAGCAACAAATCCAGCCAAATTTCTTCCCATCTGTGAGAAGAATATATTCTTTTTTTACAAAATATGTGTTTGTGTTTCAGGATGTCTGCTTAATTTTAGTGTGTTATGTTTAAAGTGCTGACCCTTGAATTTCCTCAGCTGTATTTGATTGACTGAGCCATTTGTCATATATTTTCACAAATTTAAAAATGTTGTCGGCCTCCTTTTCTGTAACCTGGTGCCAGATATGTTGGCGTAAACATTTGCCCATTTGAATTTGTGCTTGAGACTGGCATGTTGATGGCAATTTGATGTTTTTTTTTCTTCAAGGGAAATACCATTGTTTAAGTATATGCTAGTATATTTTAACTTCCTTTTATTTACATTTCATGTTCATTGTACTAAGAGGCTACAGCTCAGATACAGAACTGTTGAATCAAGTTCATGGTTTTGCTGTTTCCTCATGGGAAGATGGCAAGATGATGATAAGGAGGCAGACAAAATGTTGCTCTTTACACACTTCTGAGCCTTCCTTTTACTTTCCTGTAGACAGATACTCTGCATTGTAAACACTAAAATATGAACTAAAATATTTATTCCCTGTCTTTAGGAAGAGGATGGTATGATTGGAGTGTTGAAAATCAGTAGAGTAGTTAAGCACTCATAAAGCACTTAGAGAATGGTTTTCCTTTTTATTGTGTAAAATGAGGACGTAACTGAAGAGGAAGATTTATGTCAGAAGTCTTATCAGCATGACTGTGTGAAGCTGTTTCCTCAGTTAATCAGTACAAAAGTCCACATAATGAGTTTTAGTTATCTAACTTTTTTTTTACAATAGTCAACTAGTACAAACATTAATTGAGTGGGCAAAAACATACAGTCAGGTCCAAGTATTTAGACAGTGAAATCTTTGCATATGTACACCACCCCAATGGATTTAAGATCAATTTGACTGAAGGGTAGAAGGGTAGTTTAACATGCATTTTGTGTTAATTGTTTAGGCCTTACATCCATAGGGGACATAGTACCTCCATTTTCACAGGCTCAGAAGTGTCTGGAGAAATTAGCATAATTAAAAATATTAGGATTATTTTAACACAGATATAAATTTGCAGCTTGGCTGAATCTGAGCAGAAACTGTATCTATATACTGTACATTCCAGACTGCATCCTGCTGTTTCTGTCAGCAGTCACATCAGTAATCATCCAGTTCCACTGGCAGCCATACATGTCCATACCACAACAGTGACTCCACCTTGTTTAATAGATGATGTAGTTTGCTTTGGATCCATAGCCCATCATTGCCTTTTCCATGCTTTTTTCTTCCCCTCACTTTCATACAAGTTAATCTTGATCTCATCTGTCTAAGGAATCTTGTAAATCTGACCAGGCTTTTTTTTAAAGATGTTTTCTAGCAAGGTCTAATCTGATCTTTCTGTTCTTGAGTCTTACCAGTGGTTTGCAAGTATTTTGATTGATGAATGAAGGCACCTGATACACAAACCTCCTGGTTTTTCTTTGTGACTGAAAGAATTCTCTGATCGTATACTTTAGTTTTCTTCTGTGGTTTTCCATTTTGAGAGTTCCCATTAACAGCTAACAAAATCCACACTTTGCAATCAGCACTAGACCTTTAATCACCATGATTTTCATGAAATAACAAGGAAACAGACCACACCTAGCCATGACACTGCTAATAAGTCAACTGTCTAATTACTTTTGAAAATGTGAAAGTGGAGGGGCTATGTAAAAATGTATGTAATTCACTTCAATCTTGATTGTTTAGTTTCAAATCCATTGTAGAAGTGTAAATACATAAAACTATGACAGTGTTCAAAAATAGCTGGACTCTGTAGGTCGAGTAGAGTGCAAAATCCATATAAAGTTTGTGTAAGTCAGTATCAGTTGTGTAAACTGCCCATCATTGTCAAAACAAAGGATGGATAGAACCTACACAAAAGCTTCATAATTTGATCTGCCATGAACTACTGAGTTTACTTTACAGAGAGTTTTTCTACTCTGCTAATACATCAACCAATTTAGTCAGAAATGTTCCTGTCTTTGTGAGTATAAGAATTTGACTGCTTTATGAGTCGTTAAAGAAAATATTTTGTAAAAAAGGATGTGATATACATTCTATTGTTAGCCACCGTTGTGAGTGGAAACAAAAGTTGATCAGTTGATCAATGAGACTCACTTACACAAGAAACAAAAAACAAAACCCTGAACTGATCAAATAAGGAAGCATGTGATTAAGATGCAGCATGAGATATTATTTGATAATGAAATGTAATAAATGAAGTATGTTGTTTTGTGGTTTTGTTTGTTATGTCCCTGTTAGTGGCACAGCTATTAGTAAATGTTCAAGCTCATGCTGGTTGAGTGGGCTACAAGGAAGGGCTTTTTCAGTCTGTTTATAGCTCCCTTTTATTCCCCTTTCCAGCACCATGGCAGCCAGAACAGCACAGCCTTGTAAAAGCTGCTGAATGCTGTTACTGAAACCTGGCTCCTTCTGGTGACATTACAAAAGCATTAACATGTTAACCCAGTAGCCAACACAGTACCCAGAAAGACCAGGACTGCTCAGGCAAAAGGTATGTGACAGCATATTGTATGAGTAGGGAAAAGTATTCTCAAATTTAATGAACGTTAAAGCAACAACATTACATTCTACATAATTTTAGATTATTTCTATTGGTCCGTTCATTATGAAGTGTGCACACAATGTGAAGTGGGTAACTGAGCACTAGAGTATCTCATGACCTTGATATGATTATTATGGATGGCCAATTTAATATTCTTGAGAAGTTAGAGTGTATAAAATGTACTGTATTACATTTACAGGGAAAATTGATTGCATTCATTTTTTATGTGAAAATTAGGATATATATATATTTTTTAATTTTTGCCAATTTTATCCCCCTTCTCAATGTAGTAGTAGCCAGTTAGACCATCCCATCCATTAGGACTCTCCCCATCACTTTTGCAATGTCCCTGTCTCAAGGAGGGTGAAGTCAGCAGTAGGTCAGTGTATCAGCAGTAGGGTCGAAAAGAGGTGGTGGCCGCATCACGCGCAATGGAGGAGGCTTGTGCTTGAAACCTCCTCCATTGCGTGTGATGCGGCCACCGCCTCTTTTCGACCTACTGCTGATACACCGTCACTGGGGAGCCAACGTGTTTGTAGGAAAGCGCAGGATTCCCAGCTCCGAATGGACCGATCAGAAGATGCCTGAGCCAGCGGACATTGCAGTGTGTGAGTGATGGGGAGAGAGAGCACCATCTACCCGCCCAGAGAGAGCACGGCCAATTCTTGCTCTCTTGAGCCCTGGCTGTTGATGGCAAACAGGAAAATACCTGGATTTGAACTTGCAATCCTCTGGTCATAGTGTCAGCGTCTTAGCCTGCTGAGCCACTCAGGGCCCTATCAAAACACTTATTATTGTAAACAATATAATGTATAAATAAACTGTAAAAAATTTAATTAGTGGCTTGTTAATGCAGCTTGTTCAGTTATTTTACTGGTTGTACTGGTTGGTCTACATGTTTTTTTTTATTTAGCTGCCCAGTGTAGTATTGTTACCTGTAATATACTCTGAGAAGAATTATAAATAATTATGTAATTAGTGATAACATAATGTAATACTAGCCGCCCCTAATGGTAAATGAATGCTTTTGTACAGTTTGTTGCAGAGTTCAGGAACATAGCTTGCCATCTGTAGAATCTTGGAGAGGGAGGGTACATTTCCTAGCAAAGCAAATAGTTAATTGAAGACCTGACAAAACAGGATTTATTACTTTCTTTTCTGGTACTCTCATCTCTCTCTGTTTCACAGTGAAACTGTACCAGGTGTCCAGGTGTCATTTCAGAGTTCTTGACAGCTGGGCTCACTGAGACTGTGTCTAAGCCAGACAGAGATGAAGAGAGTTAGAAATAAGACAGGAGATTAAAGCAGTGTGATAGAGTAAGCACGGGGACTGTAGTCTTGTGTGGGGGTTTGGGTGTTATACTGAGAGTGCCAGTGGATGAAGGATTACTTGGATTACTTGGAAGATTTCAGTTAGATAAGACTCCCATGATCCAGAGCTCACCAGAACTCTGTGCTTGACTAAGATGCTCACCTTTACAATATTAGAAGTAAAGATTTTTGAATACATGTTTGACAGTGAACAATCAGTCAAATTTTATTTTTTACAGTATAGCTGAGTCAATACATAAAAATGTAGGGATTGAAAATAAAAATAGAAGAATAAACTAATCTACATAAATTAAATTAGAATAAAATTAATGAAAAACAAATATTAAACATACATAAATTAATTAAAATGTAACTTGCAAATAAAGCCAATAAATATATAAACATAATTTAATAATAGGTAATAGCTAATAAATGGGAGTAAAGTACTAAGTAAAAAGTATTAATAATAAAACATTAAATGAATCTTACTAGGATCAAGTTAACCAATTACAGGCTAGAGGTGATTTGAGAGTAAAAAATTAAAATGATCGAGGGACACCAGCAAGTTTTAAAGTTAGTGTAATAAATTCCAGCTCACTGGCACACTGTAACTAAAAAAGTCAGATCAGCCAAAAATATTAAGGCAACTTGCTGCACTTCCTTTTTTGTGTTAACTTACCTGGAGGTTTACTCAGCTCAAACTTTTTAGTTTAGTCAAAAGTTCTCCTAACTCAAATAATTAGGCAAATAAAAGCCTATATTATCCCATTTCTGGACCAGCCAGGACTCCTTTAATTTCACACTGACATAATTTCCTCCCCAGTGCCCAGTTACCATGTTAATTCACAGCAACTCAGTCTTTTAATCAAAAGTTGAATGTACACACCACTGCGCTACTCATAGACTGCTAAACAAGCCTACATTTCTTTAGCATTATAACAACGTTTCTGTGTGTTTTGTTTAACACTGTATATCTCTTTTTGTGGCAGTGAGTGGTGCAGCTATCTTAAGTGTATCCTGATCAGGAGCTCGAGAGTTCAAACCTTGGTGATGCTCCAGCTGATTATACCTGGGAGCCCATGGAGGAGAGAAGTCTAATGGCATTATGTGGTGAAAAAAAGTCAAAAACAGCTAAATTGATTTTAAAATAGATTTTATAATGTTTCCCAAGTTGAATTATCTCAAAAAAGGAGTTCAGTTGGGCCCCTAGTAGCTCAGTGGACTAAGGAGCTGACACTATGATAAATCCCAGTCATGCTACTTGCCGTCAGCAGCTGGAGCCTGGGAGAACAAAATTGACTGTGCTCTCTGTGGGTGGATAGATTGTGCTCTCTCCCCAACACTACTAAGTAATGTCCGCTGGCTCAGCCATCTGCCAGCCAATCCATCAAGGCTGGGAATCCTGCACTCTCCTCCGAGCGCCACAGGCTGCCCAGCCATGAGGTATCTGCACATGTTAGAAAAGACAGTGATAGTATTCATGCTCCTAGAATCAGGGATGTTATCAAAGTTATTGGGAGAGCCCTAGTGGATGGGCAGGTTGACTGGCTACCACTGCATTGCAGAGAAAAATTAAAAAGTTGCTGTAGAATTTTAATTTGGGCTGTCTTTTTATTTTTACAGTGTATGTAAACATTGGTAAAGTTTCAAAAATGTTCAGTTCACTCATTTATCAGTCTTAAAGGTACAGTAACAAACATTACCTGTTTCATTCTAAGCATATAGGGAGATCAGTCTTGTAAAAAAATTATATTGGCTTTTTAAACAAGTTAATTGAATTAATATCACTAAAAGTGAAAAATCTGTATTAATGTTAGACACCTGTGCTGATATTCTGGCATAAGTCATACCTTGCACTGCTTTAAATGATTAAACTCAATGATTTTGTCACAGAACTACAGAATGGATATTATTTACTATTGTCAGTGTTCTGTTAAAGTGGCCCTAATGTTAAGATTATTAAGTGCTGTGCATTTCAGGTGATTTCCAATCATCTCCAGGACAACATAGGTTTGTGTCTGGGTTTGAACATTTCCATGGGTAATAACATAGATTCTGTTTGTTTTCAAAACGATAGTCCTTTTGTATTCAACCCTCTACTTATGTGTACATCCACCTCATGTCATACCTTTCAGGATTTGTGTGCTTCAGGAAACAAGTGTTTCAAGTCAGAACATGCTCGATTGTGTCTCTCTAGTCACTGCTGACACTTAGCCTACAGACAGACCACATGAGCCTTACAGGCAACTTGCTCAGATTATATTTTCTTCATCTCCTCCCCCTCTCTGAGCCTCTGAACACCCCAAACTCCACTGCATTTGCTTTTGTTGCTCAACCCTGCTGCTGCGGTTGGACTGATGGGAAATGTGTTTGTGGTCGTGATGAGGAATGGACCCCACCACATTAAAATCTCAGCTTTATTAGTACAAGGACATGTATCAGAGGGGAGTCTAACCCTCCCTGTGTGTGTGTGTGTGTGTGTGTGTGTGTGTGTGTGGGTGTGTGTGTGTGTGTGTGTGTGTGTGTGTGTGTGTGTGTGTGTTTGTGTGTGTGTGTGTGTGTGTGTGTGTGTGTGTGTGTGTGTGTGTGTGTTGAATCAACAGCACCTTTGCAAGTTAATTACCTCTGTGGTTTGCTTGTGTAAAGCCTGGCTCCCACACACGACTGAGTTTCCTCTAGTTTAAGCTGAGTGCTCCCTGCCTGCCAGTTTTTTTTTTCACCTCAAATTGTATGACAGCAATTTAAGCAATAATTAAACAGTATTAAGTTAATTTATGCCTGGTAATAGTCTTACGTGTTGAATGGTCATGCATTCACTCTTTGCTTTTTGCAAAGGTGATAAAGCCTTTGCTTTTTTTGAATAATTCATACATAATGGCCATTCATACGAAACCAGAAAGTAAAATTACAAGGCAGGCATGGTTTGTGTTGTAGCATGATAGCAAAAATAAACCCATTTACTGTAACTGAAATGTAGAGTGGAAAAAAAACCCAATATTTTTTTCCTAAAAAGTGTATTTGTGTAAATTTAGTAGTACAGTAAAAGTTAAAGTCTGCCTTCATAGCCTGGATTCACTTTTATGTAATGTCAGTCAGTTCAAATCAGCTGGAATAAAAGTAGAATTTGTTACTACCACATCAAAATGCAGACCTGCAATTTTTTTCTTTGGTGTTTAAAGGTTTTTGACCCAAAGCAAATACTCAAGGATGCTTTGTTTGTTAAACAAAAATATCAGTCCTAATTAGAAGTCACTGATGGATTTTGCCCTAGTCTTCTGTCACCCCATCCATGCTTTTGTGGCATGCTGCAGAGTTACCATGGTACCTGGTAGGGTATTGGTGTTGTATGTGACAAAGGTCTTAATGTCTGGGAAGCTGCCTCATGTTACAATGAACAGAGAGTGTTTTCCCCCCCGGAGAGTGTGGAGGTTACATTTACCCCATGGTGGCAGTCACACCCTGCCAGCAACTGAATTAGAACTTTAATTCTAAGTCATTGTGAGATGTTTTCCCACCTGTCTCTAAAAACACAAAACACACAAACTAAAGCCTTGTCACATGTTTGGAACATTTGCCCTGTGGTGCCTCCAGAAAGGGTTGGTCTAATGCAGTTTGGTCTTATGGTATATTTCACAATGTATTAAAATATCTTCTGTTAAAATAGAGTCTGCAGGATAACTTTAGGAAATGTGTGTTTTCTTAGTCTCTTCTATTTGCCATCAATGCATAACATCTATTAGATTATTTATTTGGAATATATGTATTAATTTTTTACCTCTCTTGGTGTCTCAGGTTCAGACCGGATCTGCCCCTGGGAATGAGGGAGAATAGACAGAACAACAAGAAAGCAAGCATCAGAGAGCTTTTATCTCTAAACAGTCTAATAGTACAAAAGATGTGTTAACAAGGCCTGGTATAATAGCTGCTATCTATTGCCTTGCTTTTCGGTGTAATGGCCTATATAAAAATCATATCGATCACATTGGAGTCAAAAAATTCCTGCTTTACTTTAGAAATAAGGCTAAAACCCAACACTTGAAATCAATAGTCACCTAAATAGCTGTGTTCTGGCTGAATGCATCACCAAAACTTCTTCAGCCCACCCAAACCACATTGAAAAGTACTGAATTTAGTCTGTAGTAATGCTTTATGAAGTGTGCTTTATGAAGTATTAATCTGTGTGTTTTAGGACATATTATGACTAGCTATGAGTACCTCATTAAGAAAGCAGTCCAAGCACAAATACTACTTATAACTTACGAGCTAAATCGTTATTGGCTGAATTTGGTGGAGATGTGTGCAAGCCTTGGTATTTGTGACATCCTTCAAAATGAGGAGTTTCCATGTCTGACCTGTATAGATTGGGGAGTGGTGGTACATTTTGGCACTTGACACAGGGTTTTAAATGCCACTGAACATACAAACTGTTATTCCTCGTTATCAAACAAGAGGTGTTTAATATGGGTCTTTTTATAATTGTATTGTGTGTAAGTTCTTATTACAAACAGAGTGTACTCCTTCAGACCAAATAGTTTACTGCAGCTTGTTCGCTTAAATGTGAGTGTAGAGGAGTGGTCTCATTTAGTGTACAGCTTGGTAATAACAGCTCTCTGAGTAGAGCTTCATTTCCTTTACTTCTGCTGTAGATGTGTGAATGTTGCTCAGGTTTACTTCAGTGGAAAGAAATGTGATTACTTTAGTGCTGATATGAAAAACACAGTCAGGCTTTCCTGAAGCTTTTAGATGGTGGAATGTTCAGTGTCACTTCACTGTTAGATCATATCTGACTGCTGTTAATCTTGCCAACTCTGTCTGGAGGAACTGTGGGAAATCATGGGGACCACTGATGATGGCCCGAATACATTATTGGTTACATATGAACTCATAGTGTGAGTAGTGTAGGTGTGGTCTTAACTTCATTTAATTAGTCTGGAGTCTGTTAAGTGAGTCTGTAACCAATCTCCTGGTTTTAATTTGTCCGACAGTTAATGATTAATGTTCAAAGAAAACACATGTTGTGCAGTTGTAGATTAAGACATTTTCTTTGGTCTTACAAAAATTACTTTTATTATTTGAATAGTAGTTGTATTATGACAATATACTAGATGGACCTTGTCTACATGTGTGTATTGGCCTTTAAACATAAATGAAACCTGCATATATCAGTATGGGGGAACACTATCATTACAGTGTTAACAATTACAATGATGTAATAGCACTTTTTTATAGTTTAGAAACAGTAATGTTCTGTTTTTCAGTATTGATGTTTTATATATATATATATATATAAAATTTTTTATTTTTTTATTTTTTTGCAAACTCCAGAATTCTTTCATTATTTTTGGGTGTTCATAAATATGTCACTGAGTAGTATTTTGAAATATGTTTCCCTGTAATTAAGCTTCATGCCTAGTGTAACAAATCACAGCTTATTCTCAAGTGGATTTAGCATACTTTGATGTTTTAGTGTTTTTATGTCACAGCTCTGAACTTCAGAATAGTGCTTTATGTGGTTTTATTTCATCTCCTGTTTAACACATAACGTCACAGACAGACCGTTTTTAATGCGCCTGTTTCAGTCAGGTTTGTGTCCATGTGAAAAAATGACAAAAAAACATGTCTTATGAGAACGAGCATTAAGAATATTTTCTTTATGTTTGGTTTTGCTCAGGTGATTTGTCCCCAGTGCAGATGTCGCCTATCTCCCAGTCACAGTTCATCCCATTGTCTGAGGTCCTGTGCTCAGTCATATCGGACATGAATGCTGCCCACATAATGGTCAACCAGGAAACTCTGATTAAACAGATGATGAAGGCCCATCCAGGTAATATATGAGGTTTAATCAATTAACGAAACTCTAATGTATCAGTTCTTCAACATGTCCTTTACTTATTTTTTCTGTCATTTTCATTTCATTTATTTTATTCACTGGTTTAGGGATGTCCATTCCCACGCAAGACATCCTCTACAATGCTCTTGGTTCTCTCATTAAGGAGAGAAAAATCTACCACACTGGAGAGGGTTACTTCATTGTTACTCCTCAGACATACTTCATCACCAACAACATGGTGAAGGAGAAGAACTGGTGGACTGACAGCGACCATCCCTCTCCTCCTCCTATTACCTACCTGGTGAGCAATGAAAGCTGCATGGATGCCTCCACTGAAGTACCCATCATGGCCCACTGCAAGTCCTGTAGTTGCTTCACACCTCAGCCAACTGCTCCTCCATCACTTCAGGACCAGTCTGTCAGTATAAGTGAATGTACAGGGAAAAGCCTGAAATGGACTAAAGAACATAAGCCCACTGTCCAGCATCAGTCCACTTCCACAGCAGCAGACTACCAGGCTAGTGAGATCAGCAAGTCCACAAATATCAGCCGTAAGGACAAGGAGAAGCCTGGACGTAAGTTTGGCCTCAACTTGTTTCGCCGTAACACAGGAAAGAAGGACAATAAGTTAAAAAAGGAATATGCGACATTCTCTGGACAGTTCCCACCTGAGGAGTGGCCAGTTAGGGATGAGGAAGATCTTAACAACCTTCCCAGAGATCTTGAACATGCCATCATTAAACGCATCAACCCTGAGCTTACTGTGGACAACCTGGTACGCCATACAGTCCTGATGAAAAAACTGGAAGAGAAGGCTGAGAAAATGACAAAAGCCCTGACTAGTGACAAAGGCATGTCCACAGAGATCCTGGTTTCTAAGCAGAGACACCATTCAACCAAAACTGGTGGAAAGAAGGCTGTCTCTAAAGCCACTAGGAGCAAGAGAAGAGCCCCTTCTTCCAAACAGAGGACAAAGAGCAAAGATGCTCAATGTGACGATGAATTACAAGGAGATGATCTCATTCCATCTCGCCTCAGGCCTGAATTAGTTCTAGATGAAACTGACAATCATGAGGATTGTACTGCTTTGGATAAAAAATGTGTCTACAAGAAACGCATAGAGAATCCATTTCAGTCACTGCCAGGGCGGGATGTAGTATCAACTACCAACCACAAAGAACAAAGGAAGAGAGAGGCCAAGACCTCTAGTCGGCGAGAGCGAGCAGGTCACAGGTCCAAATCCTGGGATCCTCACCGTGCAAAAACAGTCACTGAAGTGGAGGAGAAAGCTCAGATGCTCATGGACAGATCCTGTGAACGACTTCATGAAAGAGGGCTGGATTTAGATTCCATCATAGACTCTAAAACAATTAAAGAGCTTCCTGGAGATTACAGCTCTGTGTACCCAGACAGCAGCACATTGAGGATAGAAGACAAAGTCAGGTTGAGGGACAGCAAAATCAGGGGCAGAGAGCTGCCAAATGTAAGAGGAAAAGAGGTTAAACACAAGGTCTTTCAAGACGGAGATTTGACCACTGTTTCTAATCAGAAGAACATTATGGAACTCAGATCATATCCATATGAGACATCAGAAGTGCCCCTGTCTTGGCCCAAACCTACTGTTCAGCGTAGACTATCCCTCCATTTAGCCAACAGTAGGGAAGAATCGGATCACTGTCCTGACCTTCTGTCCTCACACCAACAAACAGGCAGCCAGCAGCTGGCAGACACCGAGAGTGTCCACAGAGACAACAGCCATCCAGACAGTGAAGTGTACACTGATGACGAGCACCACATTTACCAGAAAGTAGAACAGGATGATAATGATGGGTGTAGCTCACTCTGCCTGAATGAGGAGTGTGTCAGTGAGGTTGTTCACCCTGGCACAGCCCGCTGTCGTGAGCCGGTCTGTCTGGATGGGGACTGGGACAACTCATTCATGGACAATAATGCATCAGTACTTTATCAAGACCATATACGAGCACCTCAAAGACAGCATGAATATAGGTGGCAGGCAGCTGAGCTCCAGCCTGCTCCATACCACCTTTCTACAGATGCCAGTACCAGCCAAAAGGCTCAGTATCTGGACAAAAGACTTCATGAGCCCATCCCAGGACACTCTGAACCATCTGAGGCCCTGGACAGCAGCATTTTTGATTACTGTCAAACAAGCGAAAGGGACTCAGATATTGAAACAGTCCATAAATCTGCAGATGAAGTAGATGAACAGTCCAGCCATTGGACTTGTCACCCACAAGTGAAAGACTACAGTCAGAGTAAGTTTGACACACCTGAGGATGCTGATGACCTTAAATGTGCAAGTGTCAGTCATGGTGATCCTACTGGGCCCTGTAAAGTGGAACGAGCAGAAAATCAAAGCAACACAGCAGACAGTGGGATTGATTCACCAAGGTCAGTCACTTGGTCTTTAGTTTGAAAACTACATATTGTTCTCAGGTTGGTAACCTAAAGAGCCTGTTTGTTTGGGTCTGAACCCTACTTTTTCATAATATTTTGCGACCCTAAATCAGAAAAAGTTGGAAAAGTATGAAAATACAAATAAAAACCAGTGTTTCTAACATTTATTTTGACTTTTATTTAATTGCAGGCAATATGAACCTAGCATGTTTCATGTTTTGTCTGATTAACTTAATTAATCATTAATATACATCCATTCAAGCATTCAGACCTGCCAACACATTCCAAAAAAGTTGGCAATTTACAGTGGTGCTTGAAAGTTTGTGCATAAATATCTTCAGATTTTCACATGAGGACTTGTGTTAAAATCTGATGATGTTTTAGGTCATATTGATGCAGAAATATAGAAAATATAGTAAAAAGGGTTCACAAACTTTCAAGCACCACTGTAGGTCTAGTAATGAGCTATTGATTGTAGTCATGATTTGGTACAAAAAGCAGTATCCATGAAAGGCTTTTTAGGAGTAAAGATGGGCAGAGAATCTCCACTTTGTTAACAAATGCCTGAGAAAATTATTAATGTGTTTAATATCAATGGAAGATTGGAAAGATTTGCATATTTATCTCTCTAAAATGGAAAATATAATTCAACGATTGAAAGAAAATCGCACTAATTTCAGTGTGTAAATGACCAACATATGCTGAATTCAAGGCATCATTTTAATGGACATCCTTGTATTTTTCAACAAAACCACATTCTGCACACATTACAAAGACATGGCTGCAGAAGAAGAGGGTACAAGTACTGGCCAGGCCTGGCCTTCCTGTAATCCTGACCTGTCCCCAATAAAGAAAGTGTGGAGAATTTTAAAATGAGAAATGTAATGACCACACTATAGTGTTGCACACATTAAGATGTGTTTGCAGAAAAAATGGCACAAAATAACATCCGAATCACATCATTGTTTGGGAACCTCAGTGCCAAAATGTTTTTTAAATGTTGTCAGAAAGGAGCAACATTACAGAGTGGTAAATGCCTTATCATCTCAACTTTTTTGGAATGTGTTGCAGGCCTGAAATTCAAGAATGGATGTATATTAAGGAATGATATTGATCTTAATTAAATGTAATCTCTTTGAGTTTATAGTACCGCAACCCTGATCAGGATTAAGCAGAAGATAATGGATGGATGGATGATGGGTTTATTCTGTCTATAATTAAATAAAAGTCAATGTAAATGTATTTTTCATACTTTCCCGACATTTTCTGATTTGGATTTGTATTTTGTCCCAAAGTTTGCTTATTTTCCAGGTTCTCTCTATGCCTTATAATAAAAAAGATGTCTGTACTCTTTGGACTAATATATGTAAATGGTCTCTGTTCTGACTGGCACCCCTGTATTTTGTATTCATATTTGCTCTATCTGTCTCATTCAAAAAGCATTCCAGTATATAATGAGTTGGTGAACATACAAACCGGATTCCAAAAACGTTGGGACACTAAAACTGTGAATAAAAACTGAATGCAATGATGTGGAGGTGCCAACATCTAATATTTTATTCAGAATAGAACACAAATCACAGATCAAAAGTTTAAAAAAAATAATATTCCGTATCTCTCTTGGACCTTTTATTCGTTTGAAACCCTGTTTTATGTTTAGGTTTAGTCTTTTACAGCCCTTTCATACTTTTTATGTAAATGTAACTGAAAATAAATTAATATCTGTCTTATTTGGGTAGTAGGTAGGTAGGTAATAGAAGACGAATTAGGACTAGTCCCAAC
>BRDA01006482.1:27044-37044 GCA_036984385.1 Crenuchus spilurus
CTTTAAAATGTTACATTTACTCAGATTAAACTTTTGATCTGTCATATATGTTCTATTACGAATAAAATATTGACATTTGCCATCTCCACATCATTACATTCAGATTTTATTCACAATTTGTTTAGTGTCCCAACTTTTTTGGAATCCGGTTTGTACCTTTGTTTTCATTACTTAAGCAATGTTTACATACTACTTAAAATATTTATTTAATAGAAACAATGAATAATGGATTTTCATGTTATGCACTCTTTTGTATATAGAATGCTTAGTATGTTTTTGTGCTGTTTACATATAGTGGTCAACTTCACATTTGTAACTTATAGAATTAGAATATCTTATATATGCTGCACACTAAGAATAAGGAATTTAATGACATGTATGAAGTAAATGCTGTGTTACTAATTTCCTTGTAAGGATCTCCGTTTTGTTTTTGCTTACTTTCAGAACACGCATGAGTCTGACCTCGAGTAATTCGTTGATTCTGAAAGGGTTAAAGCACCGTGGTTTCCTGCAGAACCTTGAAAAGCTTCAGTCCAAAAGCAACGGCATTCATCCTCAGAATTCTCTGCTTCAGCTCACACCTGTTATGAATGTGTGAACGGCTGGGTGGAGACTCTAAGCTTCTCATTCAGATGCATCTGTATGAATGTGTATATTTATCACGATTACATGTAAATATCTTTTGTCACACAATACTGAGCAGTGCATTTCAGGTGGCAATTTTGGTACTTGGAGTATTAATTTAGGGTTTTTATAGTTTTTATTATGTGCTATTTTTAGTACCGAGACCCTCTGTTTATAAAGAGGGACATATTAGTTAAATGAACCCTTTATTCTTCAGATTCCAAATATGAAGAACCATGTAAACAGCGATAAAAATAAACAGCATACTTAAAATGTATGTGTTCCATTTTCATGTGTCCTTTATTTCTCATGAAGGCACTGCAGAGTCCCAGGAAACTTCAGGAAACATCAACAGAGGACAGCATGGCAGTACATCAGTGATGTGATTTATACAGTGGTGCTTGAAAGTTTGCTTAAAATGTTCTATATTTGTGCATAAATATGATCTAAAACATCATCAAATTTTCACACAAGTCCTAAACGTAGATAAAGAGAACCCAGTTAAACAAATGACAAAAATGTTATTCTTGGTCAATTATTTATTGATTATTAATGTTGATGATCCAATGGTAATTTTCAAGCACCAATCTATGGTTATGGTGGTCCAAAATGTTTGACTTCCAAAAAATCAAACTCCCACCATCTTATTTAATGTTCAAAATGACAATATTTAGGCTCAATACAAGCAAAGTTTCTCATTTAAGTGATTATTACCAGTTTATACAGACGTCATAAAAAGTACTGAAACCAACAACAAAACATTGTATTACTAAACTGTTGAGTAGAGCTCAGAGCTCACTATGACTGAGTATGTGAGTCATCAACAGCATCAAAAACACTTGGTCTGCAGTTCAAAATGTGATGCAATGAAAATTTAATAGCACAACATAAAAACTGAAAAAGTAAATAAATGTTGAGGTTATAGAAAGTAAACTAAACATAAACTAAGCATCATCATTCTTTACAGTCAGACCTGTTAATAAAAATTGCAATTACAATAAATTTGAGTTCATTTGATTGAGCATTGACCTCAAATATGAAGTTATCTTGATAAAAAATGACACTTTTACTTTTCCACAGTAATAACATCAAATGGAAGTGTCGAAGGAAAGATAAATAAAAAGTAGATGCATACCCTGGACCACCTATTGCTTATGGCTAATTTTCCCAGATGAAGTCCAGTTAAATGTATTGAAGTGAAAGGATTTTAATGAGGTGATTTATTGTTCAAAGATGAAAAACCGATTATAAATTACAATATCAACACAAATTGTGTTTGGTGCGAGGTCCTGGAAGCTGTGTTACAGAACAGTATAGGGAGTTACTGAATATTGCCTTGCAGTTGGTGGTTGATTGTCTCAAATTTCATATGGGCCAGGTACAGAGAGAACAAAAAACCTCCTTTTCTTGTTCCTGAATAGAGGTGGATCTTTTACTGGGAATAAATCATCCACTAGTGGTTAAAACTAATAGTTTAAAATCAGTTCCTGCTTGCATACTATCACATATGTCAGTCTATTAGCTTAACTAAAAAAATAAATTGGAGTTTTGTGTCCTAATGTAACAAACTGTTGTTAAAACCTGTAATTATGACACTTTCCTATTTGTTTAATTAATATTGCATTGTAGGCTGTAGAGTCACGTGTCAGTCACTTCTGTTAATATACGAGTAAGGCCACAGAACTACAGACAGGAGAAATAACAAGCATATAGAAAAGTAAGTCTGAGACAGCCCTTTGTCTACAGCTGTGCTGATGTCCTTCAGGTCAGTGAATTTATAGCCTACAAGGTGACACCTAGCGGCTATTTGAGGAAAAACGACAGAGAACACAAAGTACTGCTGGAGCGTATGTATGCATATACCTATACATCTAATGCTTGTTATTTAACACACACACACACACACACACACACACACACACACACACACGTGTGTGTTAAATAATAAAATAATCCTAAACCTCTAATAATCAGAACGTATGTTTTACTAGTGTATCTTTTCAATTCTTTAACATACAAAGTCATTCCTAAAGAGCTCATAAGATAGAGAAATGCCCTTATTCAGCCATGGTCATTAAGTTATCAATCACAAAAATATTAGAAGAAAGGTCATCTAAATAATACTGTATATAAATACACTGAAGTTAAGATATAGTTAATAAACATGGACTATTGTTTACGATACTGTGTAATACAGGAATATCAAATTCAAAATACAAAGCGTTATTTTAATAACAGAAGAGAAATATCATAGTATGACTACAGATCGTTTTATCACGCATTTAAATCCAATCACCAAGTGTGTGTTTGATTATTTGTTGTCTTTTGTGGGGCTCGAGGTCTGTTGCGCTGCACAAAACCCGCCGAGACGTTAGGTGTCAGACATGTGCTCGATGAATGCGGGGTTGCCAGGTCCCGAAAGAATTCTCAGACCAATGTCTACCTGAAACCCGCCCTCAAGCTTAGACTAGGAGTCTAGGAGACTTAGACTAAGCTTAGACTTAGACCTTTGAAGAAGTTATAATTGCTTAAAAATGTACAAATTGGTACTATTACATTTTCTTTTAATCTTTCTTTGTCACTCACGTTCTATTATATGTTATACTTTCGAAGCATAAATGTATTATTATTATTATTATTATTATTATTATTATTATTATTATTATTATTATTATTAAATGTCATTATACCTACCAATAATACCTCATATTTACATAATTGTAGCTAGTTTTTGGCATTTAAAGCATATGTTTTGGTCTGTATGTTCAGACCCAATTCATTAAAATCTTCTAATATTATGAAGTATGCCTAAGACATCACCAGCACAATATAAATTTGTAAGTTTTTAGCGGTCGTGTTCAGTTTTTAAAGTAGCGCAAAAACCGTGCCACCTCTGAAATTCTACCCGTGACTGCATTTTCAAAGTAGGTCATAAGAGCGTGAAAACAGCGAACCTGGCAACCTTAGTAGAATACGTTCTCTTTTTTGCGCATGCGCTTAAACTCCCTTGGCGCCAGAAGCTCTGTGGCGCCAGCACTCACACACGCATATACACACACACCCCGAGAGAGGGCGAGAGAGGGCGAGCAACCGAGCAAACCGCAGCTAAGCATTGCAGACGCAAGCAAGCAACGATATAGAGGCCGTCAGTTGTGCTAAGCCCACAAAGAACGGACTCGCTGAGGAGCTGTCTAAGGGCAGTAAGGTCCGGAAAACAGGTACAGCTGCTTATATGTGTTGTACTGGAGACGGATATGTTCTGTGTCATCCGGGCTTTTTTAAGTTTGCAGGCGAGTTAGGTGGCTAACTAGCGTGCTATGAGTGCAAAGTTATTTTGCAGCATTATCGTGTTATTTTCTCCATTAACCATATGTTAATCGAATAGATCGTGTTATGTGGACAAATTGTGCATGTGTGCTGTTTGGTGGTGGTGCTGGTAATCGTGCCAGTGGTGAAACTGAGCACGTCACTAAGCTCTTGTGTAGCAATGGCGGTGGGCAGCTCGTAGTCTGCTAGCTTAGCGCGGTCTGCTTTAGCAGGAGGGTAGGCCATGTTGTTTCACGGAGCTAAGAACGTGCTATAAGAAACTGTGGTTAACTAGCATTATCTACAGCGCTTTCACATTACTTCACTACTATTAATGTCTCTGCCAAACCACATCTTGACATATTTGATTGTTTTTTATAGTGATTTTGACAAAGGACGCGTTCATGTTATGTAAGATGGGGACGCCTTTCCCGGGTTTTTTGCGAGGCGTTCAGCGATGGTTAGCCATTTTGGTAGCCGTCTGTTTAAGCTTAAAGTTACTTATTTACTCTCGATCCGGACATTTGTTGTTTTGTGCAGATTTCTCTGTCTGATATCGCGCCTTTTTCGCACGAATTGAGCACATTTTGAGTTGTATTTTGCTCACGATACAGAGATGTATTGGATCCTAAATGCGTGGCTACATGCCTCTGAAGGGCGGAAGCTAACGTCGGCCATTTTAGAGCTAGTTAGCTGTTCCAACCTCAGTCGCACAAGATGCCCACCGAGTAATTCTCCCAACCGGTTAAGTCGGATTCTCCTTTACTGGGCACCTGATCTAATAAACAAGTGAGCAGTAATTAACAAACACACTAAAACAGTCTTGCTGAGGGTGAGAACCTAATGAACTAGCCAAATTGCTAGTTAGCCAGCTAGTTAGCTGATATTGCATGCTTCATGAAGCTAACTAGCAAGCTATTTAGCCCGCTAACTTAGCCAACAGTGTTATTCCAGTGTTTACATTCTGTGTGTGGTTACCTGTTGCAATTTAAAAGGTGTACCGGGTCCGTCGTTTGTGTTTCAGTTATAAAAACAATATTGTATTGTAGGAATGAACACATTTATTGCAACATATCAGGAATTTGTTTAAACTTTGCTTTCACAGGTGTACCTAGCCAAAGAAGTTAGCTTCAATAATAACTGTCCATCGGCTAACACTAGCCGCATTTTAGCAATAGATATTTGCTAAGTAGCTTAATGATAGTAGCCACATAGCATAAATACAGTAAATAAATAAGGTTATGGTGTGGACATAGTTAACACTTTTTCCTAGTGATTTTATTCTTTGATGCCCTTTAATTTGTTAGTAGTAACATTGTATATAGTCTTGTTTACTCAGAACTGAAGTAGTTTTGCTGTAACATAGCATTTTCAGGGGAGGTTATGCATCATTTATTCTCAGATTTTTACTAAATAACTAGTTTCCTATGTTTCCATTGAAGATTACCATGCTGACTGCAGACTATTGTTAAAGTGTCTTTTAAATATCTGGAATATGAGCTTTAATTACTATATAGACTGCAGACTGTTATTGTAAATATTACAAGATCATATATATTACAATGCTACTAAATATCTTGAATTAGCCATAAATAGCCTTAATTGTTTATGTTAAACAATATTTAAGATGTGTAATTCCTATTATTTTTTTACTTGTCAATGTTTTCTGTCTGTTTGTATACAAAGGTTTATGTGTTTTTTTTTCTTGTGTTCCCCAACAGGCAGGAAAATCTTCCTGGCTAAGGCTGATCACAAAGGCCTCAAATTTCTTTTATTTGTGGTAGCGGTGCTCTTAGAGCAACGCTAACTTTCACATAAGCTTAAAAACGGAAGTCGTCAGGCTGGAGTGCGTCCTGATGGCTGAGTCAGAGACTGATTGTGACACACCAGGCCTCGACACGCTGGGGTCTGAGTGTGTCATAGCGCACACGCAAGTCGGTGACTTGCACTATGCAGCAGAGACCGAAATAATGACCCAAGAGGACAAGAGGCTTGATCTGGAAGCCATTCATGGAGATCTTGGGGCTGTGACTTGTGTTGATGCAGTAACAGAAACAGACCATGACTACATAAAATCTGAGGTACATCATGACCCACATTACTTTGGAAGTGCAGACATGAAAGGCAATGAGGCCTTGCTTGGTGAAGTGCTGTTGAAGGCAGAGATGGGTGGAGGTGCAGAACATGTGGTCAAGGTTGAATCGGACCATGGAGGAGAACTTACAGTGGAGTCTGAGAATGGTGTTATCATTCATGAAGCTCATGGTCTGCAATGCAATGAGTGTGGGGAAATATTCGGTAGCATGACTGATCTGCACCAACACTTTGAAATACATAAAGCAACCAACCCCTACATCTGTATTCACTGTGGTGAGAGCTTTGCTATAGAAGCCAGTTTGAGAGGGCATATGAGGATTCATATGAAAGAGAAGAGCTATGTTCCCACTGGTGTGGATTTGGTTGGTAAAGGTGTTATTGATGCATTCAATCTGAAACCACACCAGATGATGCACTCCCCTGAAAAGCCCCACAGATGCTCTGAATGTGGCAAGAGCTTTGCTGCAGCCATCACACTCCGAGAGCATATGAAAATGCATTCTGATGACAAGCCCTACAAATGCACCCAGTGCAGAAAGAGTTTTGTCCGTAGACGCCATCTGAAGAAGCATCAAGAACTCCATGCTCGTGAGAAGCCATTTAACTGCCCGCAGTGCGGTAAAGGATTTGCTACTTCTTCTAATTTGAAACAGCATCAGAAGACCCATGCTGGTGACAAGCCACATAGTTGCTCTCAGTGTGGCAAATGTTTTGCTGCGGCAGCCACATTAAGAGAACATCAGCGAATTCACTCTGGTGAGAAACCTTACAAATGTAACCAGTGCAGGAAGAGCTTTGTGAGGAAACGCCATCTGAAGAAGCACCAGCTGGTCCACCAGGGTGGTAAGCCGTACCGATGCTCTCAGTGCGACAAAGGGTTTAACCACTCTTCATCTCTGTCGAGACATCACAAGGTTCATCTAGAGGCTAAGATGTATCCCGAGCCTGACAAGGAGTTCCCTTTTGATACCCCCATGAAGAGAGGAATGCACACGGGTGAAAAGCCATACAGCTGCAACCACTGTGAGAAGAGCTTCAATCACTCGTCATCACTATCTAGGCACCAGAGAACTCATTCTGATGGGAAAACATACACCTGTGCCCACTGTGGCAAGAGGTTTAATCAAACCTCATCTCTTGCCAGGCACCAGCGTGTCCATTTGGATGAGAAGTCCTCATATAGTGCTATTCCATCTGGAAAGGGATTCCCTCATACTACCATCTTGAAACAGAGAATTCTGCAAAGTGAGAAACCATACCGGTGTTCTCAGTGTGGGAAAGGTTTCAATCATTCATCCTCCCTGTCTAGGCATCATAGAACTCACATTGATCAGTGAGCTCAACAGTAAGGTTTACAGTCTGTCCCAACATAGTTTCAGGCTGACCTTAAAGAGTTTATGGGTGCGTTTGTCTTTAAAAAAATGTAAAAATTCTAACATTTTGGCCCTCAGAAGAATGTTGATGCTATATTGAAAGTAAGCTTTTGTTGTTTAACTTCATCTTTTAAAAGCGATGAAATTCAAAAAGTGATTAACATTGAGCTGATGCTGATCTGCCTAATGTGCATATAGAGCTTACTGTTTTTAATTTGATTCCTGTATAATAATGTGGACAAACTTGTAGCAACTTCATGCTTAGTGACTTGGGCCAGTTATGCTTAGTGACGTCCCTGGAGTTAAATAAGGTGGTTAGTTTCCGAAACAGTGCATCTTTGGATGTACTTTAGCTCAGGCCTACTGCGGGCTTTAGAAATTATTGGTGACCAAGTAAAGCAGAGTTTGACTCACCTAGTCACTCCCCAGTCCTTGTATCTTTACCCATCCCATCTTTATGGGCTGATATCATTTGTAAATAATTGTTGATTTTTTTTTTATATACATGTGTATAGGTGAATAGTGTGCAGTTGTTCTACGTATTGAGCCCCTTCTTTTTTTTTTTTTTTCCTGGATGTATGATCAGTCAGTCTTAACCATTTGTGAGACAAATAAGATGGTGCTTGAGTTTCTCTGGCTCCATACAGCTGTCAATGATGGTGCAAAGGTGCAGAGCTCGTAAAATCTGTTCAGCTAAAATATGAGTGATTTAAAACGCACTTTTGGAAGCAAGAAGAATTGGCTAAGTATTACGTAAGAAAATAAAACAGGATAAAGTTACTTGTAGCATGCCATCAATTCTCCTTTTTTGCTGTGCTGTCATTCAGCATCAGCTTGGCTCTAGAATAAGCTGCAGGATACTTCATAGGCCCATTGAGACTGTTGAATGGAGAATTTGTAGTCCTCTGTTTCAACCCATCTTGTCTGACTTGCAGACTGATTTGAGCACACTTAATTTGGCAGATTGTTGATCACTGTATACTACAAATTCTATGTAATTTGATCTTAATGTTCCCACTAAAATATTGCTTTACTGGTTTCCTTCGGTACTCCACCACTTGTTACTAATGGGTAAATTGTGCATATTTGAGTACGAAATTTGTTCTTTGTCATTGCTATAGAACTACATCAGTCATCCATATATAGCCTGTAGTTAACTTATATTCTGGACACATGCAGCAAAGTATCAAAATTTAGTGTAATAGATTGTGTATACTTATCAATACAAATATAGCTTGCTCTTGATTCAGTTTTTCAAAATTCCATAAATATGCGCTTTCTACTTACAGTTCTGTGTATGGGAAAAAATCTTTTACAAACTGATGTATTTTTTTAATATGGTTTGGGTAATCTGAAAAGGAAACGAAAGGAATACTGTTTTTATGGGAGTGAACGTTATATTGAACTTTTCCTTTTCTCCATTTGAATAACAATTGTGCTTCAACTCATAGCATAGGCTTATTCATTGTGTTAGATAGGTGCCTTATTGCATGCTGTGTAGAAATGTATGTTGAGCTGTAATAGAGAAAAAAAAAAGATTTTTGGCTCTTCCTTCCTTTGTTCCTTTACATACTAACCAACATATTTTATTTTGACTTCAGGTAATTTTGTTTTTGCTTCTCTGTATATGGATATATGTTTACACTGTTACTGCTGTCTTTTAATTTCCCTGTCAGCTGGCCTCATTGTAGAATAACTAGAGGTTAAAATGAGAAGTTACAATGCCATTGATTCATATTTTGAACGCCCTCTTTTAAGTGGTCAGATCTTGTTCCATGTCTCTCTTCCCCATCTTTGAGTGGCACACATGGATCAATAAAGGTTCTTGACTCTTGATTTGTTTCTTGGTTGAGTTCACATAAGTGAAAACGGCTGATTTAGCTGAAAACATCAAGCTTTCTAATTTGAGGACAGATATAGATTTGATTTCTTTGCAAACTTTTTCAGCAGATGGTTTACAAACTAGTTTGTGCTAAAAAAACTACATTTATTTAAAATGTAATCGGTGGTTTGGCATTGGTAATAATTAGCTAGATCTGATGAATGAAAAGTTTGATGTCCCTGAAGTTTAATACAGGATCTCACTGGATTGATCCTGCTTTATAAAACATCACCACCATAGGGCGCTGATGGTTGTTTTCACTTCAGATGTGTTCCCAGGTGAATGAGTGTAGCTATTTGTATTTCACTCAGCTGTAGTTCTGCTTCTTTAGATCATGCAGTTATCAAACTAGTACATCATACATGGAAAGCCCAATTTGGGAATGTTCATGAACGTATTTAAAAATCATTTACTTTGTTTTCTGAGCTTGCACAAATCTAGCATTTTTTGACTATGCATTTATTTAAAATAAAGCAAAAGCTAGAGACTCTTCATCATATGGATAGTTTTAAACAAGCTCTTGGTGGTAGAAAGGTTATCTATTAATCCAAGATGAAAGATTTCAATGCAATAAAAAAAATCTAAAGTTAATTTCTGGATGGGGATGTATTAATGCTTTATGCAAAGAATTTGGTGAGTGGGGTCGATCAGTAATCAGTTGTCATATTAAGGGTTGAAGCCCTTTAAAATTCGTCAAGACAATTTATTAGCTACCTGT
>BRDA01006482.1:39681-71007 GCA_036984385.1 Crenuchus spilurus
CTCTATGCAGTGTCCTGCTTCTTTCAAGTTAAAATGACAACTGACCCTTAATTGAGCAGTGTATAGTGACTGGGTCACCCTTTTCCATGGCACAGCGAACACTAGGGGAGCAAGGAGTCTTTTGCCATCCACGCAATTCTTCTTGCTGAGAGACGAAGCAGTCAAGTGTGAACTAATCCATGATACTCATTAAACCTGTATGGAGGAAACATTTGTTGACTAGCTACTTGAAACTGGGTGATATCCACAGTTACCACAGTGTTCACAGTGTTTCTGAATGGCAAAAAGACTGCAAGAACAAAAGCTATTATAATATAATATAAAATAATTATATAGTGATATAGCTTGCATTTTCGTGCATGATGTACTCAAAAGCTCGAATGCTTAATATTTATTCCATACATAAACAAGTTATGTATTTCACTATTGTGAACATACATATGTGCGTCACTATTATGAACTTTTGTAGGACAACAATGCAGAAAAAATATGATTTTTTCCATTGCCAACATTAGTGGATTCTTAATGTCAATTATGTTTTCCCTAATATACTGTGGTACTACCACAATTGTATGACTTTACCATGGTAATACCATCATGTTTTTTTGGACACTGCCATGATGGCAGCACCACAGTACTGACATGATAACATTACAGTAATACAATGATTTTACCATATTAAATAAAACTACATGCATCCATGATTAATAGTACTACTGTAGTTCAATGGTAGCACTACAATAATGCCAGTTTTACTATAGATGTTATGTTTGGTAATAGTTTTACCATATTAGGTGCTGCTGTGGCCTAGAGGTTAGAGTATTGGACTTGGGGCCATTTGGGTGTCCTGAACCAGTAAGTAAAAAAATCCAAGGCCAAAGTGCACTTAAGTGAGGCAAATTTCTGTACTGATGTAAATAAGTGTATTATTATTATAATTAGAGTGTTTTATTTTATTATTTTATTCTTTATTCTCTATAATATATTCTTCTATTCTGTTTATTCTTATTCTATTATATTAATGGAGAACTGTAACTATTTGTAATTTTCCTCTGGGATCAATAAAGTATTTCTGATTCTGATTAAATACAGAAAGGAATTTCCCTAAGGCAATCAATTAAAAAAGTACCCCTTTGTAGTAAATACTATTATTAGTATTGCTTTGGTAAAATTAGTTACTGTAGTACAGTATTAGCATTGTAGTACCATGGACCAATGAGCATAGTCAAAAAACATGGTTCTACTCTAATGGTGTTAACACGGTACTGTTTTGTACTTGGTTGTTTTTGACTTGAGTTACAAAGACCTCCCAACATACTGACCAGGCTAATATCCATGTGTTGTCGCGATATTAGAAATTTCCTAACAAGCTATAGACTACTAATGTACGTGGAGACATTTGTGCGGAAAATACCTCCCTGTTCTTACTTTTACCTCAGTGTCAATGTCACAAAGCTCAGCTCCAGTCCACTGAGGCTGCCTTCAGTGTGAGGTAAATGACGGCGGTGTCAGTGCAGTTACACATGGCTGATGTCCAGTGAAAGGCGTTTGAGATCACATCTCTAAGTCTGAAACGCAGCAGCTAGCCTGGCTAACAGCACACTCACAACAGAGGTACCTTGTTGGGCTAAAGCGAGTGAAAACATCAGCACAGACTTTTATCAGTTGTCTGGATTTCTCCACATCCGGGACACCAGCTCACTAACGGTCAACGGCTGAGACTAAACAGCAGGTGAAGCCGGACAGGTATTACTGTACAACCTGTTTTTTGGTGAGTAATACATCTTCATCCTGTCAGGTTTAGCTTTCTTCTTCCACGGGGGGAGTAGCCTGTGATTCTCGGGGGGTTTATGTGAGATTTTGTTCCCTTCACACTATTCTGTTCTGTCACACTCGGTGTTAACTGAATTTGCGCCTTCACTTTCTAGGGTTGCCAGATTGCTATAAAAATGTGTTTGCAATTCCACCAACATTGCATGAAAAAAAACATAAAAGCACAGACCAAAAGAGCTGATGTTCAGCATTTAACCATTTCTAAACCAATTAAACCAATATGGCCTCATAATAAACTGTTGATATGCAATAATATACAGATCAAGAATTATGAATTATGATGGAACTTAAGTGATTTGATTTGCGTGTCTTCAAAGTTTTAAATGTATGATTTTTGTAATGGTGTGACATGCACGTAATGAAACCTTGCACGTAATTAAAACTATTTTAACTACTCATACATATAAAAGTTTGCTTACCTCTATAACAAAATACACCCATTTTGGCGTTAAAACGCTTGATCTGGCAACACTGATACTTTGCCGTTCGAGACTTTACCTTGTGAGAACACCCTCCCTGCCTTCTCTTCTCTTCTCTTCTCTCTCTCTCTCTCTCTCTCTCTCTCTCTCTCTCTCTCTCTCTCTCTCTCTCTCTCTCTCTCTCTCTCTCTCTCTCTCTCTCTCTCTCTCAATCCAACAAGTAACGCGTTTACACAGACTGAGGAGACATTTTTTGAAGTAAAGATTCATTTGCTCTCCTGTATTGGCATGTGCCTCAACGACAGCTCTCATCCATTTGTTGCAGGCTGTTAGGACGTCATGACAGCCGAAAAGACTATTCCCATTATAAATGGCAAACCGGACGACGCGATGGACGCCGAGGCTTCAAACACCAACCTCGTCCGCAGCAACGACAAGAAAGTGGTGAACGAGAGGGGCCAGTGGAACAATAAGATTGAGTTTGTTCTGTCAGTCGCCGGAGAGATTATCGGACTTGGCAACGTGTGGAGGTTCCCGTACCTTTGTTACAAGAATGGAGGAGGTAAGAGTGTTCATCTGACAATGACTGCAGGGCTTTTACCACTGTGTACCCTCTGTAAACCATAATAAAGGTCCACACAACACAACATCCCCACAGCCTCTTCAGCTTGACAGCCATGCCACCTTATCATGTGGAGGTTTAAACTTCGTTTACATTGCTGCTCTGTCTTTTCTTACAATAAACTATAACAGCTGTAAGCTTTCCTGTCATTTTCTGTCATGTAGTATTACTGTAGTTCATATTCATAAGGGGAATTAACACTTATTGTGGACTTTCTGATCCAGCTGTACAACATACAGTGCAACACCAAAACATCAGAATATCATGAAAAAAGTTCACTGTTAAACTGATGTATTTTATATTCATTACACATACATTACAAGTGACTTTACGTTGATTAGTTTAGCTTATACCTCATGAAAATCAAATAATTGGAATATTTTATTTGGAGTAAATAGCTATTCAAACAGTATCAACATGAAAACAAAAACGGCTTGAAATATGGCACTTGTAATAAATATATTTGAGAGCTTACTGTGAACTTTGAACACAAATAAACCTTTTCACAAGTTTTTTTTCTTTCTTTTTTTTTTTTTTTGAGATGATTCGTAGATGCTCATTCAGTATGGGGGGCTTTGCTGTACACCAAAAGAAATAGCAAAACAGCTGTGTTTCACTTTTATTCACTGTCAGTGCTGTCACAACATTGATGGGGTAGTGTAGAAGTTCATCCTTTTCCTCGCTCATTAGTTCACCCACCACTTTTTTTCTAATAACTATAAAGTCCACCCCTATATATGGCCCAGTTTCCATCCAAATAATGCCTATATTTGTCATACATATAAATGACAGTTTGAGCCAATTATGCATAAATTGTGAAGCCTACTGCTTGAGGATGTAGTAGAAGTAACTGGCTACAGGTTTACGGTTTAAAGCACATTATAATTTATGGATATCATCCTTACAGTGAAAACACAGCAGCTGCATTTTTTATGGTATGTGACTAAATAATTTAAATATGCAATTGCAAACTCTTAGTAATGATGGTGTGTGTATATAGATGGGAGAAGATGCTAAAGTTAAGTGAGATTTGTTTGTCATTGGGCTATGAAAAATGTAAAACATTAACATTTATTTCTCATATATAACAAAATGATCTACATCTGTGACATAGTATTTATAGCCTGTTTTCTTGTGACCTTCTTTCTTTTGCAGGTGCTTTCTTTGTGCCTTATGTCATCTTCTTTGTCTGCTGTGGAATCCCTGTATTCTTCCTGGAGACAGCACTGGGCCAGTTTACCAGTGAAGGTGGCATCACATGTTGGCGAAAAGTGTGTCCACTCTTTGAAGGTTAGTCATATTTTCATGTCATATATTTTACCAAATACTGTACTGGCACATTACACATACTTTGTGTATACTGAAGTGAAAAAACTACTCTAGCCATGCCAACTGTCAGATATTTGGTTTAAAAGCTTTATCTTTTTTTAAGGCATCGGTTATGCGACTCAAGTCATTGAGGCTCATCTGAACGTATATTATGTGGTTATATTGGCGTGGGCGATCTTCTACCTGCTGAACTGCTTTACAACAGAACTACCCTGGGCCGCATGTGGCCATTATTGGAACACAGGTAAGTGGCCATTATTGGAGCACATTTGTGCCATTTAAGAAGATTGAAAGTGTTCACAAATAATTTTTCAAACCATTTGTGGCATAGCTGAAACACGGGCAGCCATGTTTGTCGTAATTTTGTTAATTTTTAATGCCAGTAGTATGTCATGTATTTTCTGCACAAGCAGAGATTCAACACAGTTTGGTTTAGACCTTAATCATGCATGTCTTTAGGCTTCCAAAATAAAATGCAAATTTCAGACATTTTCATACTTCAGTCTTTTAACTGCACCATTACTTTTAGTACAGCACCCAGTGATGACTGACGATGTGTGGAAGCATTGGTTGTTTACTGCATAATGTAATATTTAAATTGACAAAATCCAATATATTCTAATTATCTTCCTTTTTAGAAAACTGTGTGGATTTCAACAATGCTAGCATAGCAAACCTCACCAACCCTTATGCCACCTCACCTGTCATGGAGTTTTGGGAGTAAGTCTGATGTTGCTTCCTTACAAATATTACTTTACATTTGAGAATGTAGTATGGTAATTATAACATAACAATGGTGATTATACTGACCTATGGATAATACTAGGTATATAAAAGCAACATTAGTGTACCATTGTTTTCTAAATATGTCACACTTGTTAGAAAAAACAGGTGAGACAGTCTTCACAGCTAGATTCACAGCTTACATTGCTGTGATGAATATGTTAAAAGGTTTTGATAACTTCACGACAGTTCAGTTGCCGTTTTCTAGTGAAACCAAATCCAAGAGTTTAAATGACTTCCACTTGCAATCTATCTGGTGTCTTCAGCATAAAAGCAAAGGAAGTCACAAAACACATTGACATGCAAGCTTGCCAGACAGTTTTTGGCACAGCACATCTGTTGAGCAATTGGTCACTGCTTACTATTCCACAGTACTACGTAACCTTTTTCACTGATAATTTGTCATTCTTTTTGCATTGCTGTTGTCAACAAGCATCAAAAGGGCACTCGCACAGCTAGAAATGGTATGGACACAAATTTGGCCCCAGTTGGCTTGTTTTTTAGTCCAGAATTCTTGTTTGGTTGCCAAGGCCAAGCACAGAGGAAACAACCAGGCCTTAGCAGTCTGATAGTTCTTACATGGTGGAAAGCCCAGACTGGCTCTATACTGACCAGTCAAGATCCTAGTACTATATGGGATAGAAGCTGTCAAGTCTGTGACTGAATGGAGTAAGGTGGTTGTGAAGGGGGCATGGCCTGGTCCTTGGATTTCACCCAAGAACATGTCGAAGATGATGAATGGCAAGAGGGTAGAGGGATTGAGACAGGATCGTGGCCTCTATCCATCTAGCATGTGTTTCATCGAAATTGGATGTGAAACAGGGTTTAAGCAAAAATTTCACACATCAGTGCTTCGTTAATTGTCATCGGAATCAAAATCTGATTTGTGGAGCTGATTAAACCTGACAGAATATCAAGAGCATTATACTCTGTGTATTAACAGCATATATATCAGAAAATTAGTGACTTGACACTCAGTTCATGGGCTGTAACTGTAAGGCCATTAAGCTAATTTCAGCCAGTCTTCATGTAATGAATTGAATGTGTGGTCTTTGGTTCCACTCAGTTCTAATTTGGTGAAGACACAATTAAAGAACACCTTTCACCTCTGAAACAGTGAACCTGCTGCTTCCTTTAGGTTAAAACTATGATCTACTACTGATATTATACAGCTACCATTTTAACATGCTATGTCAATATTGAAAGTCTAATTTTGTCAATTATTCCCAATTCAGGCGTCGTGTCCTGAGTATATCTGGTGGAATTGAACAGGTTGGGAAGCTACGCTGGGAGCTTGCTCTGTGCCTGCTTGTAGCTTGGATCATATGTTATTTCTGTATATGGAAAGGCCCTAAATCTACTGGCAAGGTAAAAAAAAGTACATTGTTCTTTAGGACTTAATATAGTATGACTTAATTGCTACTGTGAAATTGGCCTTTGCAATACTGATTTCCCAAACCATAGCTGTTGATGAGTGTTTCTGTGGCTGTTTTAATGAACTAATGCATTTGTATAATCCCAAAAAAAGTAAATTAATATGGTAAAATTATTAAGGTCAATTCTCGAATATATTGTAAATAAGTGCTTGTATTTTGTACATATCATGCAGCCTATTTGAAAGCTGTATTCACTATGTATGTTAGTGAGAAGATGAGAAATATTGAGTTGTAGGGGCTTAAGGGTTCAGTGAAAAAAAGACTGATGGAAACTAGAACCCACTGAGTGATATTATACTGTGAGAAAAGGCTATTTTACCCCTTGACCAGCTAATTACATCTGTCTAATTTGGGGCATAGAGTAAAATGTTCTCCACAATCAAGAACAACTTAATTTACAGACTAATGACTCAAATACATGTTATTTGCAGCTTTAAGTTGGCTGTATTCCAGTATAGATTAAGGAAAACATAGATGAATAAACAATAATTACATTCAAATAACCTACTAAGTTCTGTGAAAAAGCACTAAAGAACAAAATCTAAGATGCATTATTCCTGTGTGTGGAACAAAAACACAAGCCTGGCCTTTCTCTACCTTCACCTTGTACTCACAATCTGCAGCATTATGAGGGCTTTCATGCCTCTGCCAATCGTCGAAACTCAGTCACAAGCCTTCCTCTGGATGCTATTCTTTTAGCAGCCTTTAAGAATGTCTAACAGACTCAATGAGCCAGAAAGAAAGCGGGGAGAAAGGAAGAGGGATGTGTGGGGAAAAATAAATGGGTTCACATTGTACTGGTCCGGGAGAAAAGAGCTCGGCAGCGAGGCCTGTATCTCCTGAAGTGGCTTTTGTTTGGCCATGAAGTAACAGGGAAGAATACTTCTTCATGGCGAGGCTTTAGCAGCCAGTCCAAGATTGATTTCTGTATTCACTGGGGGAAAGTAGAGCGTTCATGAGGAGCATGCAGAGTCCCTCCACTCGCCTCTTCCCTTCTGTGAGGAATTATGGCGGCTAGCAAAACGCTTTCTTCCTCCTGTTTGACCACTATGCAGATTGGAGCATTCAAGGGGCATTGCTAAGCTGTTCGCCACAGGCCTTTTGTGGCCGTTTGTGAGCGCGGGTGATTCTCACATAAGCAGGCAGTAGATTTATGGCATGGGGTTTGACCTGTGAATTTGAGGGCTTAAACGTTCACCCGGGGAGAGTTGGGAGAAAGTCAGCGTGTTTCAGCGACTCATGGCGAGCCTCAACATTGTCCTATTCATTTCCAAAAAACCACACACATGCTTTCTAAGAGCCAAGCAGAGGATTTGTTCAGGATTTGCAGCTTCCACGGTTTTGGATATGTAATCATATTATTTGACTAATTGAAAAGGATATGAATTAGGAGGTGGACAAGCTTTCCCAGTCTCATGCTGAGCAGTACACTTGCATTGGAAGATCTTCTTGTCGCTAATGCGACAGGCTCATAGTCTTCTATTTCTTGCTCACACCTAACACATGTTCTTGGTTTTAATTTGCTGCTTTCTTTATCCTATTGAGACTAAGATGAGAGAAGTCAATTTTTCAATTAAAGGTCTTGCAATAAACAGGAGTATAAAGGTGTTTTTGTTTGTGCCAACTGGTGTAGTTAACAAGTAGGAGTTGATAACCAGGGGCCTTGTGCTGATGACATGGAAATTCACAAAATTGTGTTTTGTTGTCGTTCTTTTTGTCCTCTGTATCTTAAAGTACAGTAAATGACTCAGGTCAAAGTGAAGGCACCAGTAATTGTAAGATACTTTGCCACACATTTTCCCACACTGCCAACACATCCCAGTTGGGCTCCTTCTAGAGGAAAACAGGGCAGAAGGCTTTTATATCCAAACCCTGTCTTGTCCTCGTATGGTCTTGACTGGGTGCCAGAAGAACAAGAACCTAGTGCCGCCCCCCAAGGGTGGTTTTGTTTGTAGAACTGAAAGCGCTTTAATATGTCGAACTCATTTTTGAAGACTTTCTGCAAAAGTGCTACCAAAGTTAGGAAACCTTAAGCTTACCAGCTATTTCAGAAACTCTGCCCTGTTGGTCTGCCACTGCTTGCACAATAAACCAGCTTCACTTGGAAAAATCAAATCCCCTTGTATCTCGGGAGACAAAACTCTTGCACTTTTTGGTGGAGACTTGGTAATGATTTAGACTATGAACATCATGTTGACAAGTCACAACCTGGTAGCCGCTTGGGTATTCTATTTTTGTCCTTTTTTGTGTGGAAGACATGGTGCTGAGTGCTTTTCCATCAAAACCTCTGGCTCAGAGCTGAACCTCTTCCTTTCCCCTGAGAATCAGTCTTTCAGTCTGCTCTCAATTAGGCTTTTCAGAACAGAACCTGCCTGCCTGGCACCATCTCAGAGCATTCCTTAACCCCTTCTCATCACCTCAAGAGCATTGCTCCCACCACTCATCTCCCCTCATTCACTCAGTAGCCATTCACTGAAGTCTGGTAGGCTAGTGAAAGAAAACCTACTGTATTAATTTTCTCTATGTCCTCCTTGCCAAACCACTTCTTACAGAGGATATGACATTAAATGTGTACTCTTAAAAATGTTTTCTGTAGTAATACCATGAAAGAGCAGCTTTTGGTTTCAACGAACCTTTCAGTGGATGTTTTAAATATGGCTCTTTAATTAACTGCTTCTGAACAGTTAATTTAATGGTTAAAGACGTTTTTTTAATTAAAAAAAGTAAATGTTCCACACCAGTTTTTTAGAAGCATATATTCAAGTAGTTGGACTTGTTTGTGAACCTTTATACTAAAGAATATAGGCTAAATACGGTCTTTGATGGTAGGTTAGTTGCAAGTGTTTATTCAGAATTCTAGCAAACTTTTCATGATATTTATGATGACACAAGTTTATCATTGAAAATGATGAGTCACTTCTCTTTCTGTAGGTAGTGTATGTCACTGCTACTTTCCCTTACTTCATGCTGGTGATTCTGCTAATTCGAGGTCTAACACTGCCTGGTGCGGCAGATGGAATTAAATTTTACCTTTATCCTGATATCTCTCGTCTCTCAGACCCACAGGTAAGGAAATGGCTTAGGTCTCCATGTTATTTGAGGTATATCAAGTGATTCTAAAGGTAGTGACACCCATTTTTAAACCATCTAAAGCAGTGATTTAATAACATTTCCAAAGTAGGGTTTACCACAATAGTGCCTTAAGCCCAACAGATACTCCCCTGCTACTAATTCAGTGGTTTATTGATTCTGATCCAACAGCCCCCTGGTTGCTATTTAAGCTTCAGCACAGGAGTAGTAATTGGAAATCATTTTAGGTTTAAATTTTAGAAATAAAAATAACAGATATGTTTGGCCATATTGCTAGTGTTTTGATATGTTCTGGTTTTCTCAGTGTCAACCCGGTTGGGAACCATTTAGATTCTGAGGAAAAGCATCTCTGGCTTAACTCACTGAAGCTAGCTATTCCCTTTAGGAAATCCTTTTTGATTGCTCTCTGTGGGCCCATCACATCTAAGACCACCCTCAATGATCCACTGAAATGGCTGCAAAAATCAATATCATAACGATGCTAAAAAGGTCTTTACTGTTAAAGGTGGAGAACACTCTATTAGCTATTTGCTGCATATTGTATTATAAATCAGATTGTTATGGCAGACATGTTATTGCAATTTGCAGATTACTGCTGCAGAGATATGCGTGAGCATTCTTGTAAAGCAAGATCAATTCTGGTAATTGCACTGAAATTACTTGATTCACAAATCAGCAAATTCATCTTTCAGTTTTTTTTTTTACAAGAATTGTGTTGATGTAACAGTTAATTCAGTAAGTAATTTTCAAACCAATAGTGTGACTTAAAATTGTCAAGACACAATCAAACACCAGATGTACAGTGAAAGCTTTTTGTCATATTGGTGATTAGTTTCAGTAGAAAAAACATGAAAGGGATGTAAGATAACTGGTTGAGGTGAGAGAAGATGTGAGAAGTGAGAATGGAGCAGCAGAGTGAAACAATAAGGATGACATAGGCATGCTGTTTGACTGATAGAGCCTCCATGACCAACATTTAATTAGCTTTCAGTACAGACAATAAGTGGTTTGTTCAGACTCTGTGTGGTCTGTTGTTTATTACCTACAGCCTTACCACATCATCCCGTTTTCTGCAACAAGTCTCTGTTATTGTATTTTTTACATTTAGACTTCTCTTACAAGCTGTGTTAATATTGGCTGCTGGACCACATGTTGGGATAATAATATCAGAAAATGAAAATGGTTGTGTTTTGATAATCTTTTTTCCGTATACTACAACTTGAAAAATGGTCATCATAGCAAGACATATTCTAAAGGTATTGTCTCTATCTTGGCCCAATTCTGCAACATGATTTATAGGCTCCAGTGTGTTTGGACCATTTGTGGAAGTCTCCTGAATAAAATGTGCATGCTCCCCAAATCCATTAGTGGCTTCGTTTTTAGCCGATGCGTTGGCAACTATCATATTAATTTTAAAACACTGTCAGGCTCCTGAAGGTTATATTTATCTTGCCTCTGCAAAGTCAATATGAAAATTTGATGTGAGGAAATTATTTGTTGCTGTTATTGACATTAACAATGAAGTATGCAATGTTAATTGTATTTTGCATGTGCTTACAATCATTTATTCAGAATGCCACTGATAAAACTTTCAACCAATATAATTTGAATAAGAAAAATAACATTAGGAAAGCTTTCTTTGCGTAAAATGAAAGAAAAGGAAAGTTTCTCGTACTTCAGGTTGCATTTGCTGACCCAAAACAACACAAACAAACCTCCAAATTAGCTACAACTTCAATATGCAAGTCTTAAATAATGTAGCATCATGTCCTAGTAAAGCCAAGCTAGCGCATCCACAGTGGCCTAGTGTGAAACAGAAAGGATGTAAATGACCAGCCCCATAGAATGGATGTTCTTGGAGGGAAGCTGCTCTGTATTTGCGAGGTCAGAGGGGTTGCCCTGGTTACCCACCGGAGGAAGCTAATACTGTGAGTTGTCAATTGTTTTCCCAGTAAAGGAGATTAGTGGCTCAATGGTTATGTGAGAGCATTTTAAAGAGGAACTGTCGTATTTGCCATCGACTCACAGATCCCTATGGCAAATTTTTTTACACCTGCTTCACACATTTATATAATGACTCAATTCAAAAAGTTAAAACTCCATATGGCAGTTGACAGTATATTGTGTAAATTTCCACATAAAGGTACTTGCAAGGAAGTGAAATTTAGGCCATGGTGGTTTATATAAAGTTCAGTCTTACAGTATTTTCAAACATATCACAGTGTAATATGATAAATATTCATACTCCATGTTACAACATGCTAAAGGATGTCTCATAAACCTAATAGTTTATTGCGATTAACAAATTTTGTTCTCTTAAAATCTGGGTACATACATGTATTTATTTACTGGCATTATATCATTATTATTGCCAAAAATATTGGTAAAACTGAAAAGCAATATCACGACATATCAGTACCATGCCAGATGATATATGATTCAATTTTTACATATGTAATATATGGTGTAGTAACAGAAATGTGAGATGGAGCGATACATAATTTTTGGGCCTGATATAATAACTGATAATAACAACTGTTTGTGATTGATATTGATAACATACCAATAATTTAAATAAACTACTTAAATATAAAATTCATGTTACATTAAGATCATCATTTGCCATTACAGGGAGTCATGGAGTGGCCAGCAGAGGATGCTGTGGGGTATAGAAGGAGGAATGTTTTAACTGTAAAGCTAAAAATAGGACATAAAATGATCAGAACTCATAATTCAGTCATCCATAATTTGAATATAGGGCCAATAACAATAATACAGTTTTTTCCATTTATTACCAAATAATATATTGGCTGCTGCAATACCGGTATATCGCACATCTTTAAATAAATTTAATAGTGGCACTGAAACTGAACCGTGTTTTTTTATGTTTTACATCTAGATTTAAATTCCAGAGTCTCATACTCTAAAAAAAATGTAACCAACCTTATCACTATTTGTATGAAGCTGTTATGGTGAAGAAAGACATGCTGTCAGGGATTATATCTTTACAATCAATAATCAGATATGTTTTGGAAAAATTAATTATATTGGAATATAATTTTCCCACAGGTTTGGGTGGATGCTGGAACTCAAATCTTCTTTTCTTATGCCATCTGTCTGGGCTGTCTGACTGCTCTTGGAAGTTACAACAGCTATAATAACAACTGCTACAGGTGAGCTTTGCATTCAGTAAAAATAATTTTATAGGATAGCTATAATTTCATAAGATTGTTGAGGACATTCTGTAATTGTTAGCATTTTTGTAATTTCTGTAAACAGTAATCAAAATTGAGGCCCACAAGGTGGCACCAGATGTTGTGCAGAGAAGTCCAGAAATTGACAATTTAATGTTTCAGTCAAATAAAAAACACTGTGCTGATTGTTAACTCATTTACAATAGGTAATTAATTCATAAGTTGGTTACTAGCTGTGCTTATCTTAAGTAACTGTTGCAATACCTGATCACAAATTAAGTGTTAAGTTGTGCAATTGTTCCAAGTCACACTCTCAGGATATATGGAATTTTGCCAGCCTCAGAGTGAAAAGGTTCATTGTTCCTCTGTGGAAAAGTCTTATTACATGATTACATTCAACCTTTCTTTAGTAAGTATTTGTCACATAAAATGTGCTCTGTGATAATAAGCATGCATAATATCATGCAGTTGGATATTTTGCAATATTGATAACAGTACCACAAAAGCTGTAGAATTAAAATAAAAATAATACTCTTAATCCACCAGTCATTAGCATTCTTCTGTTTATACTAAGCTCTTTGCGCTTGTTATAGGGACTGCATCATGCTGTGCTGTTTGAACAGTGGCACGAGTTTTGTGGCAGGCTTCGCAATCTTCTCTGTCTTGGGTTTCATGGCCTATGAACAGAATGTGCCGATTGAGGCTGTGGCAGAGTCGGGTGAGTGTGACTATTTGTGTGTGGGTGTCTGTAAGTGTATGTGTGTTTGTCTTTGCATCATTTGACTGACATTATAAAGTGCTATGCAGTAGATGGCATGCTGTGTACAGTATGCATGTGCAAATACACTTTCTCATTGTATGACTTTTTAGCACAAGCCATCATTACTTATTTACCATACTAGAACACAACTGAATCAGTGAATAAGGCAACGGAATAAGGCTTTTGACTGATAATTTATTAATGCCTAGTTCAGGGAATATATATATATATATGCACACAGTGAAGAAAAAAAGTATTTCATATATTGCCAATTTTCAATTTTGCCAGTTTTCCCATCCATTTCCCAATGGAGAGGTCTGTAATTTTTATCGTAGGTAAAAATTCACACTTCAATTGCGAGAGACAGAATCTAAAAATATTCAGAAAATCACATTGTATGATTTTTACATAATTAATTTGCATTTTATTGCATAAAATAAGTATTTGATGACCTACCAGCAAGTAAGAGTTCTGGCTCTCACGGACCTCTTAGTTTTTCTTTAAGAAGCCCTTCTATTCTGCACTCATTACCATTACCTGTATTAATTGCACCTGTTTGAATTCATTACTTGCGTAATCAATCACACTCCCAACCTCTCCACCATGGCCAAGACTAAAGAGCTGTCTAAAGGGCACAAAGGACAAAATTGTAGACCTGAACAAGGTTGTGATGGGCTGCAGGACAATAGGCAAGCCGCTTAGTGAGAAGGCAAAACCTGTAGGCACATTTATTAGAAAATGGAAGAAACTTAAGATGACTGTCAATCTTCCTCGGTTTGGGGCTCCATGCAAGATCTCGCCTTGTGGGGTAAGGATGAATCTGAGAAAGGTTAGGAATCAGCCAAGAACTACACAGTGGGACCTGATCAATGACCTGAAGAGAGCTGGGACCACAGTCTAAAAGAGGAACATTAGTAACACACTACACTGTAAAGGTTTAAAATCCCGCAGGGCATGCAAGGTCCCCCTGCTCATGCTAGCACATGTCCAGGCCCATTTAACATTCGCCAGTGACCATGTGGATGTTCCTGGAGAAGGTCATGTGGTCAAAATGAGGCCAACAACCTCCTTCCCTCAGTAAGAGTATTGAAGATGGGTTGTGGCTGGGACAGGTGTCTTTTTTACAGGTAATGAGTTCAAACAGGTTCAATTAATACAGGTAATTAGTGCAGAATAGGAGGGCTTCTTAAAGAAAAAACAGGTCTGTGAGAACCAGAATTCTTGTTGGTTGGTAGGTGATCAAATAATTATTTAATTCACTAAAATGCAATTATATAAAAATCATACAATGTGATTCTCTGGATTTTTTTGTGATTTCTTTTTCTCACATTGGAAGAGTGTACCTTTGATAAAAATTACAGACCTCTCCATTCTTTGTAGGTGGGAAAACTTGCAAAATCGGCTATATATATATATATATATATATATATATATATATATATATATATATATTGCATAACACAAATTTTAAAAGTTTGAGAGATTTTATTTACAAAACACTTACCGGTATATAGCCTTTCTGTTTAAAGACATTTCTCATGGACATGTAAAATGTGTCATACAAAACATAATGCTTGGACAAAAAAAACTACGCAAATGTCAGCAGCATTAAATAATAAAAAAATATTCAGAATCTACACCAAATAATGTGCCAGATATTCACAGGAATTCACATAAATAAGGAAATGTATGGCTTTTTTGCTCTAGTGTCCTTAATGTGTTATTAATGCAGCCTGATTACCAGTTGCACTCACATTTTGTCCAAAGGTGTTGATATAAAATGGCATGGTGGGTTTGTAAACTGTGTTTACTCATTACAGCATTTATTATAAATAGACATTGTTATGTATTAAGGTCTAGGCATGTGATGAGCAATCCAACGGCAGCATTTGCAAGGAAAAAATACCTGAGAGAAACCAAGACTCGAGTGAAACCCATTGTCCTTTTGATAACACTGGATAGTAACTCAATTTTCAGATATTTGGATAATTGACTCAACACAGGAAGGAATTAGTGTTAGAATATGGTTGGATTGCTGTTTATATTCAGTAAGAGCTTGCGGGTATGGCCTTCAGTGGTCATAATGAACATAGCACCTATATTTTTCTGCATTGAACTGGGCAGTTGACATGGGACTGGTGCTTGTCAACTTTCATATTCTCTATGCCACCAGAATAGATCTTTGACTGGTACTGCTGCTATCTTTCATTCTAACAATGTGTCCTAACAGTGAGGATTATGAGCGAGCATCAATGATTGTCTGAATCTGAATGCATCTGTTAAAATCAAGCTGACGACATCATCCATGAGCATTGCTACATTATGCATTGCACTGTTTTTGATGGACACCCTTTCTCTATTTTTTGACACATTATAGTTTGTTTCCTTATCTGAAACCCAGGCTTAACATTTCTAGTGTAGACAGCCTGAAGGCTTTGAAACGTGATGCAGTAATGCTCACTTGGTGTTACCATGAGCTCTCTCCATTCTCACTTCTGGGCCTGATTCCATGGCTGGCATTTGGTTAGCATGTTGATCATAAAATAATTTCCTTTCAGTCTTAACTGTTCAAAAGCCTGCTCACTATTTATCTGTAACAGTGCGCACAGGTTAACTTTGAGGGGTGTCCTTGGATATAAAATACTAATCAGAGCCTCTTTCAGTTCAGTTCAAATTTACGAGTGTAGCGTTTTTTTACAACAGGTGTTTTACAATAATTCAGGTCCAATGAGAATGAAAGCTGAAGGAGAACCAGTCCTCCTCTGGTTGACATATTATAGCACAATTGGATGTATCCATCCAGTTAGACAAACTGTAGGAAAGAACTTGATCGCCAGTGAATGTTCAGGTACACCTAGCCCATAAGACATTCTTCAGTTGTTCTCATGCCCAAATTTGTCTCAGGAAAGCACACATCATGCTTCAGACTTGTTTATTTATGAATCCACATCTGTTCTGGTTGTGACCTGTGTGTTTGTCTGGACAATTCTTGTTGTTGTCCTTTGATCACTCTGGAATCTGCAGCATCACTAATCTGACAGTTCATTCTTTAAAAAAAAACAGTATTTTATACACAATTGAAACAATTGTGCAGGACAAGCCCAATAAGACGGCGGTTTGGGAACTGCTGAAGCTAGCATGCTTAGCACCAACTTTTATGCTATGTTTTAATATATAACTAATCGAAGGTTGTCACAATAACAGAAGGTCGAATTTGATTTTAATATTGATACCAAGTGTAGTATCACAATACTCAATACCAGATCTATACTCTGACTATAAAATAAAATAAAATTAAAAAATAATAAATAAAGTCAAATATTTATTTGATAGATAATACAGCAACATATGGTGCCAAAATAGAGCAACATTTTTAAAGGTTTTTAAATTATTAGAAGTTACAGTATAGAACATATTGCTAAATTTAAGTATTGAAAAGGTTTGAGACTTTTAATACTTGCTGCAACTCTTACGTAATCACTTATTTTATTCATCTCTCAAATAAACATAGAAAACACTGATTTACGTGTCACATGATTTGATTGCTATATACAATTTTTGTGAACATGGGGGACTACCAAATATAGTGACAATTCATGGCTTGGTATATTAAGCTTTATGCTTTTTTCTGAGTGTTGTGTACAAAAGGGGTGTAAACTGTAAATATATGTAAAAATGGCACATATTTTACTTGCTATCATGCATATGCATTTGTGGGAGGATCAAGGATAAAAAAGTGAATTGTGCAGCAAATGAGCAGAAATATCTGAAGTGTGGTTGATTTTATACTCTGCTTGATTTAGATTATTACTTTTCAATACTAGGCGTAAAGATGGCAAAGTGTCTTAAGAGATATTTTCTATTGAGACAGTGGCAGCAGACACTGTGATTAAATAGAGGCACATGCTGAAAGAATATATTGAATAGCTATTTATGATAGTGCCATCGTTTTGAACCTTGCACCTCATGACCATTCAGTTTATAGATATGCACAATTTTCATGCCCAGTACAGCTTATATAGACCTCCTAAAATGGTCTAGTGATGTCAATGACTAAGACAGATATTGAATGTTCATTAACAGTAAAAAAAAAATATTTGACTGATTTTTCATTTTTACTAATACTGTTTGAAACGGGCTGTATTCAACTAGGGGTTGTTTAGACAACTAATAAAGCCACTAGTTAATGTAACTAATTGTCAAAAAGTAGGGGGCAGTGCCTGAAATACATCAACAGGCAAAAAGCAGTAAATAGCCAGGATGTGATTCTAAAATCAGTTTTTACTACAGAACACAAACATACAAGTGTGTGTTGACACTACAAGTTGACACTGCAAGATTAAACCTCCACTGCACACTGCGTAAAACACTTAAAATCACCCTGGACAGGCAAACTGAACTCATACAGACCATTAAATATGACATTCATGCAAATGTAAACAAACTGTTGCAGCATCTTGGTTGGCATAGTCAGAGTGCTACTGGCTTCAAGCTAAGTTCCAACTTTTAAAAATAGGACAGCTATTTTTTTTGCCCAGTGATTATGTCTCATTCTGAAAACCTTACTGATTTCAGTTAATGTGTCTGCAAGTAAAGATAGTATAACAAAATCTTGTCTGCAGTATATATCTCACAGCTCAAAAGCTGCCAACAAAATATTTTTCACTGATGCTTGGAATCCCTTTTGGTAACATAAACTAGTTGACTACTTTTTAATTAGTTGACGAATAAAATGAGCAGAATTGCAATTCCTAACCACAACATCCATGTAAAAAACCACATTCAAACATAATTATACAGTGCCCATAGAAAATCATGCTTCTTTGAAATGCTTCAAAGCATGCTTCACTTTTTTGCCTTACGATTTGAAATCACAATCCATTAAAATCTCTTTTATCCAGCTTTTTTGTGGAATTTGGAATATTTGCCCATTCTTCCAGAATTTTGAGTTTCGTCAAATTTTGTGTGGAATTTTGTGTTAAATAGTCTGAGTTCTGACATTCATTCACAACATTCATTGGGTCATTGTCATAATAAAAGATGCACTACCTGCCCATATCCAACTGTCTAGCAGAGAGCAGCATCCATTTTAACTTCAGTCTTGATCAACTGTTGTGTCTCTGCTGAAGTGGAATGACGCTACACGATAATGTTGTTACCACCATGCATCACAGTAAGTATAATACACTATGTGTAATTTGGGTGGTGTGCTGTGTTTTGCTTTCACCAAACATAGCAAACTGACCATAAAATCTTCCAAATGTTTCTTTACAGAGTGCATAAGAAACTCATTGTGGCATTTTTTTCAGAAGATGCATCTTTTTTTGCCACACTGCCATAGTGGCCAGTTTTGTGTAGACGTGTAAGTCCTTCAAAGTTGCCATTGGACTCTTGGTAACTTCCCTGATTAATATCCTCCTTCTTATTGATGCTCTGAACGAAAGGAATAGTTGAAACCTCTGAAATCTGTTGATATCAATCTCCAAACTTTGTGTATTACCACAACTTTATCCAGGAGTCCTTTTTTAAAGTACTTTCCCAGCCATGGAGAATTATTTGTGTTACCATGCACTACTAGTAATGGAGTCATCAAGGAACAGCAGGTTGTATTTTGAAGCAATCAGAATCATTATAGTTGATGTCAGATGGGGTGCAATTAGTCTAATGTGCAATCTGAAAGGTAATTGGTTGTAAATGATAATATCTTAACCTCTTCCTAAAAGCACATCAGAGTGTCTTAATTAACACTCATCAGTGTGTTTTAATTAAAAGACACTCATCAGTGTGTTTTAATTATAAATAAAATAATAAAAGGGGGACAGGCATGGGTTCAAGGTTAGGGAACCGGCCTTATGACTGGAAGGTTGCCATTTCAATCCCCTGAACCGAGAGGACACAACTGAAATGCCCTTGAGCAAGGCACCTAACCCCCAACTGCTCCCCAGGCACCATGGATAAGGCTGCCCACTTCTCTGGGCAAGTATGCTCATTGCCCCGTAGTGTGTGTGTTCACTAATGTGTGTAATGTATGTTTCACTGCACAGATGGGTTAAATGCGGAGGTCAAATTCTTCTTTGTGCAAGCACGTTGGTCAATGAGTGTGCACTTTAATTAACATATCTGACAATATTAAAATAATTTTATACATCAGAACCACTGAGTTGTATTATGTGAGGCTATACAATGTAACTTAATGTTCCGTTCAAAGTCCCAGTCATATCAGTGCTACTGAATGATAGTACGAATACCAGAAATTCAAAATAGTATCCAATCCATTGCAAATCATTATTTATAGCCTTTAATCATTTCTTCACAATTATAAACAACTAAAAATTAAGACAATTGTTCTTATATAAATTTTATTTTGTAATATATACTTTAATGCACAACCTATAAACAAATTTGTTTTATTCACTATGAATATTTGAAGAAGGAGCTTGTTTAAAGGAGCCATGCATAGATCATTTTTCGATAAGCTTAACATGAAAACATCAAAACGTGGATTAGTATGTGGATCAACCAATATAGTTTTTTTTAATGGCTAATGCCATTATTAATATTTAAAGTGCAGGTTGGCTAATGGCTGATGTAAATTATGTATTTTTTGCATCTGAAATAATATAACTATTTAAAATAAAATACTTGTTCTACAGCAGGCACCCAGATTAGACTGTGTGCAGATGTTCCTGTAAATGAGCCATTTTTTGTTTACTGGCTTGTGAGTGCAGGCCAAATGTAATATTCGGGCAATGGTGATGATCTAAAACTGGCAATAAATGGCCTGAAGGATTAACCAGTCTATCAATAATGTAGATGCCATTTAATATTTATTTACTTTTTGTGTTACATTCTGAAAAATAAATGTTAGCTTACTTTTGAGCCCTTTGCAGACACTGTATCTATACACACTTATTTTTCCCAATAAGTCCACATTCCATGTTTATTTCAGGACCCGGCCTTGCCTTCATTGCATATCCTAAGGCTGTAACCATGATGCCCTGGGCTCCTCTGTGGGCCTGTCTCTTCTTTATGATGCTCATCTTCCTTGGGCTGGACAGTCAGGTGATAAAATTCTTAAAAACTTTTATATGATTGTAGTTTTGTTAAACCATTAAATTTTGGCTCCCCTGTTATGTCTGAAGTTATGTATATTGTAAAGGTATGTGTAAAGTCATGTACTGTCATGTGAAAAACATAGTACACTCTCTTTGAATTATATGGGTTTACATATCTGGACATATTAAAAAAACATCTGGTCCGAAGAAGGTCTTAAAATTAGATAAATAAAACCTCAGATGATCAATAAGACATGAAAAATTACAGTATGACACTATTTATTTAACAAAAATTAGGCCAAAATGCAGAAGCAGTGTGTGAACAATTACGTACATCCTTACTGCTTCCATAGGAATTTAGATGATGAGTAGTAGAACCAGGTACTCTTAATCAAATGCTCTTGATTAAGGTATGTGTTAATACAGCGCCAAGGGGGAAAGACATCAGCAATGATTTTACAGAAGCAGTTGTTCCTGCCCATCAAGTTGAGCAAGGTTATAAGGTCATTTTCAAACAATCTGAAGTTATCATTTGGAGTGAGAAAGATTATTCACAACTAGAAGACAGTTGCCAGTTTGCCAAAATGTGAAAAAAAAATTCAAAGAAAAGAAAAAGAGCTAAATTTCAGACTTTACAGACCTCAGTTAGCATGTTAAGTGTTAAAGTTAATGACTTAATGACAGTGCAATTACAAAAAGTGTGGCTCATGTGGATGGATAGCATGGGTTAAATTTGCAAAGTTACATCTGTACAAACCACAAGACGTCTGCACCAATGATCTTTGGACAGACAAGACCAAAGTGTGGAGATGTTTGACCATTATGCACAGTGCCACATAAACCAAACAAAAGTAAAACCCAGCATATCTGCATAAACACCTCATATCAACTGTCAAGCACAGTTGTGGAGAGGAGAGGGTTGATGGTTTGGGCTTGTTTTGCTACCACAGGAGCCGGAGTACCTTGCAGTCATTTTGTTGACTATGAACTCCTTTATATACCAAATTATTGAGTAAAATTTGAGGCCATATATCCAGCAACTAAACTTGTATGAAATGGAGTCATTTAACAGGACAATGGTCCCAAGCACACTAGCAAATATACAACAGAATGGCTAAAAAAAGAAAAGAATCAAGATGTTGCAATGGCCCAGTCAAAGTTGAGACCTTAAGCCAATTGAAATGCTGTGGCAGTACCTTAAGAGAGCTGCGTATAAACAAATAATAATGACACAATGTGCTGTTGCTTATTGGAGGTCGCATTTACATGTTTTAACACCTGCTATGGACCAGATGAGTTTTTATTATGCCCTGATATGTAAAACTATAGAACTCCAATATTATTTACTTATATAAAATGATAGCTTCACCAAGCAATTGGACTTCGAGATAGACACATAGTACATTTAACAAATTAGCAGCAGAACAGGGGATTTACAGGCACTTAACAATATCATTAATATCATATGCTGTAAAAGAAAGAATCATGCGATTGTATCTGATACATTTGATATATGATTGTATTGCATATATTCAATGTATACACAGTTGTTTAAAAACAACTGTATTGCATTGCATACCTTAACCACTACATGCATGCCCCCTGGTGGTGGAAATGACTACACTAAGATTTGTTTGAGTAACATAAGTTATCTTGTTTCTACTTGGTTTCTACTGGATCTTTTTTTGTTTTGTTTGGTATTTTGTGATAAAAAAGACTTCATCAAAATAAGTGTAGGTATATATTGAGCTAAATGTAGTAATATCTTTAAAATAATGCAGTACATTAAAATAGCCAAAGAATTAGTGATACAGGTTTCAGGCATGTATTAATTTGTGCCACAAATTGTTTTATCAGTTAGTGGAAGTGGTTAAAATATTTCATTTATAATTTTCATATTTTTTTCTCTGTAGTTTGTGTGTGTGGAAAGCCTTGTGACTGCAGTGGTGGATATGTACCCAAAAACCTTCAGAGTGGGCTATCGACGTGAGCTTCTCATCTTAGGAATGTCTGTGGCCTCCTACTTGTTGGGTCTAACCATGTTGACAGAGGTAATATTAGCTATATCATATGAATTAGTGCCCTAAATATACTCATTTGACATCCCTAATATATATATATATATATATATATATATATATATATATATATATATATATATATAATATTAGGGCTGTCAAACGATATATATATATCAAATTATTAAAACATTTTAAGGTTGATCTCAGAATGTCATATATTTATTTGCAATTAATCACTTAAAAAAAATAGAATTTTGAAGAGAAACTTAGAGGCATGTGAAAGGATGGCTTATCACAGACTGGTATATGTGAAATTAAAATTAAATCATTTAAAATGCTTGGACTGTCTCCATTTAATACAGTGGAACCCTGACTTATGAGTGACACAACTTACGAATTTTCCTTGATATGAGCCGTCGCTTGGTAGTTTTTTTGCTTAATGATGTGAGCCGATATTGTTGATGATGCTGCAATTCTAATGCTATTGTTTGGTCTAAAATGTCACAGAAATACCAGAAATGTGTAAAATGCTTTCGATATAGTTTAAACATTTTCTGTTAATAGATGAAAAATCTGAAGTAATGTGCAGAGACTAAAAACCACAAAACAATTCAGACAGGACAATCATATTACATTTAAAGCACTGGTTAAAAACTATTGGAGTTTAATAATATAAGCTAATATCTACTGTCACAATAAATTAGTTTTGATAAATGTGACACTTAAAATTATTGGTAGTTCCGGTCTGAAGTGTAGCTTGAATGCTGTTCCTATAACTGTGAGGCTTTTGTCCTCTTGTTCATATACAGATTTTACAAGGCAGCTTCTTTGAGGGCTGTCAGAAGTAAAAACAAATTTCCAGCTGCTTCCACTGTGAAATCATTTAGCATCAAAGTACATGTCATTTACAATAAAAACAGCACTGATGCCACAATATCAGTACAGTTTAATGAAAGCACTGCAGATGCCTTAAACAGACTCCACTGGATAGTGAGTATGAGAGATCATTGAATAATTCAACCAGCAGCCAGCTAATAAAAACAACAATATGGTAGAACAATACAAAGCCTCTGTTATGACAAAAATCTATATGTAGTTACTGTTGCGCTCTAAAATATAAAATATAAATATCAAATCATATGAGCTGATTTATATCAATCATAATTTTTAGACACTTAAATATTATCAGTCAAAATGTTCTGCCATGGGTGTAATATCAGTGTGCTCTATATTCTAGTTTTACAAACTATTCATACTCACTATGGGCTGAGCACCCTCAATGTTACTGTGCATTAATGCTAGGAATTGAATCATTTCCTACACTGAGGAGAAAGAGAATATTCTGCCTTTCTTTCAGTGACTGTCTTAGATCCACCTTTTCTATTTTGGTCAGGCTCTGTCACACATAACACAGCTCATGAAATAATCATTAAATGCCTTGATGAAAGAAATCAGGTGTGTCTGTGGCTGAGAACATTGCCACTATCAAGGGCTCAAAGGCATTTCTCTACATGATGGACCTGGCTTTATATTTACCTGATTTTTTATGACGCCAGTACAACAGAGTAAAGCATTATATTTTCCCACATTCACTTTTGGCAATGTACATGTTCCAGACAGTGAATAAAAGTGTGGAAATATGGTTTTGGGCAGATTTTGTTTGCGTTGGTTTAATTAAAAATAAAGTCAACTGCCATCATTTCAGAAGAATTGCTGCAAAGTGTGCTTTTAGTGCTTGGTGGAGTGTAAAAATGGACTTGAATTGAGAAGTACAGTAGCAGGAGCTTTCAGTGTGAATAAAGCGCAGTCAGGTGAACACTTCCACTGTATGGCAAGTCATGAATAAATCTCATGCGGATCCAACTATAGAACAGATCATACTTTGAAAGCGGTCTAGTGCAGATTCTGAGAAATGCTCTGCTACTATAGAGAGGTTTTCCAGTTGGTTGGTTTCTTTTTGTAATTTGACTTTTAAATCTTTTTATACAATGAAAACATATTAAAATAATATTATAGTTTTATTATATTTTTTAATTTTGATAAAATTACTTCAATGTGTTTTTACCTCATTTATCAGTTTTCTGAAGTTAGACACTAATCTGAAGAGACAGACTAGGGGTACATGACTGCCTGCATTCAGAAGTTATGACTAAGCAATGAGTTGTTGAGGTTTTTTCAATCAATAATGTAGTACTGCTAGGGCAGTAAGAGCAGGATGTGCAGAGTTTCCACAACCATGTGTAATTAGATTATCTCTTCTCTGTTAGGGTGGAATGTATGTGTTCCAGTTGTTTGACTCCTATGCTGCCAGTGGAATGTGTTTGCTGTTTGTGGCCATATTTGAATCCATCTGCATTGGGTGGGTCTACGGTAAGACATTCCTTCATTTTATCTGTTTATCTATATTTCATACTATAGTCACACATCACTGACTATCTGTTTTAAAAAGGTACTCCTTTATGTATTCATAATAAATTATTAACTGTAATAGGACAGCCAAGCCACATTTGCCATATGATGGCACATTTTTATTGCTACCATGCCATCTGGTGGAAAGAGCTTTGTATTGCATATGATAATGTATGTCAGCAGAATTCAGACAAAGTAAGAATAATGTTTTTTTGCATATGCAATGAGTGATCTGTTTTAGAAACGGAGCTGATTTGTTTAACAATAATTAAGAACCACGCTTGATTATAAATATTCTGTTTTCAGGGAGCGACAAGTTTTATTTGAACATTGAAGACATGATTGGTTACAAGCCCATATTTTTCATCAAATGGTGCTGGAAGATTCTCACCCCTGGCATCTGTTCAGTGAGTCTGAAACCAAATAGCACATTTTTATGAAATGTCTCCTGTTATTTCAAAATATTTTTATAAAGACTTGTCTGTGCATTAGGACTGCAGTTTAATGTTATGAAAACAATTAATTATTGATTTTTGCAAAGCTATATATAGTATAGTAAGCCTAACATTTCCAATAACATAAACGTTTCCACATGTTATTCTGGGATATTATATATATTTCATCTCCATGTTGTAGGGTATATTTCTATTCTTCTTGATCAAGTACAAGCCTCTTAAATATAACAACGTATACACATATCCAGACTGGGGATATGGCATTGGATGGACAATGGCTATGTCATCGATGATCTGTATTCCTCTGGGCATTATTGTCCAGATCTGGAAAACAGAAGGAACCTTCATGGAGGTAAAGTTGCTTAACTCATTATTTTTAGCTATTTTTTCACTATTGATTTGGATAATGACATGTTTATGTGATAGGGCTATGTGGTGTGATTTTAGTATAACACTTCAAGATATCAACTTTCAGGAGGACCAAGCCTTTTAAAATAATAACACTGGTCTAAATTAAGCCATGTTTGTAGTGTACTTTCATGAACCACAGCCAAGTAACAGAAAAATAATGACAAGAACAATGGTTCAACATTTTAAGCACAGCTAAGGTCCGTTAACCAGACCAATGGTTTGCCACTCCAAAAATGCATTCTCTTGACTCACCTTGAAACATGTTCATATTTCTCTGTGTGGGTGATGTGAACTTCAGAGCTCTGGAAGACTGAATATGCAGTTCTGTAGGTGTAACACAATAACTATCAAATACACAGAAAACATGGAATTACTTGCAATGAATAATAAAATAGAATATATTTACAGATATTTTGGTGACATTGTAGCTTTGTAAGCTAATATATACACTACCAGTCAAAGGTTTTAAAACCTGAATTTTTCAGTTTTTTATTGACAATTATTCAGTTTAATGTCTTATTGCAGTCTGAACTGAAAGCATATGAGTAAAATAAGAACTCATGAAATCAATTTATAAATCAAAATGTATCTAAACTTTGGACATATTAAAGTAGCACCTTTGTCAGATATAACAGCTGAACACACTCGTGACATTCTTTCTACAATAGATATCAAACATTCTTCAGACAGTTCTTCACAAATCTGCAGAAGTTCACATAAATGTTGGCACTTGTAGGTTTGCTTTGCTTTTCACTTCAACCCAAATCAGCTGGATGGGGTTTAAGTCTGGAGACTGTGCTACCACCCCATGACTTATCATCGTGTTTTTTTTTCCTGAGGTAGTTCTGGCATAGCTTAGACTTATGTTTTGGGTCATTATCTTGCTGTAGGATGAAACCTTGACCAACTAGATGTGTACCAGAAACGTTCTAAAACTTTTAAACAGTAGTGTGCATACTAGTGCATTTCAAAAAATTATAATGTTGTGAAAAAAATTATTGTTATTCGTAATTTAATTCAAAAGGGTAAACTCATATTTTATATTAATTACACATTTCACAACTTTTTTGTTTTAATGTTGATCAGTTTGGCTTAAAGCTCAGAAATCCACAAACTCAAATTGTTTAAATATTTCATTTAATGCTTGAGTAAATTACTATTCAAACAATATTAGTGTTAAGAAAACACACAAGAAATATGTCACTTTATGTGTAATGACAATAAGCTATATGATAATTTTTCCTTTTGAAATAATCTATGAACACAAAAGTAAAAAACATCAGGATTTTCTATTTTTTGGAGTTGAGCTAGTATAATATATGCAAAAAATGTGGAGTGTTTTAGACATTTGTTTATTTTTATTACTTCCTGCATATACTTACCTACTGTGTTTTACAGTGACAACACAATTTTCCTGTTATTGGAGATTTTATTTAAAACATAAGACTAAGACTGTTATACTCAACACAACTCAACTCAGCTTTATTTATAGAGCACTTTAAAGGACATCTGAAACAAAGTACTGTACATAGAACTGAAAACATAGAAACAAGCACTAAAAACAATGAGAATAAATACAAAATAAATAACAGTAAAAGTAAAAAGTAAATTAACAATAATAAAATATTTCCCAACCACCATCCTGCACCTTTTCATTAAATGTTCTGAAGCATATTTTGTTGTTGTTTATGGATCTCAAATCAATGCATGCTATAAGTTTGTAAGCATTTTGACAGGTATTGTATATCTGTGAAATAAATTAGCTGTTTTTCAATGTATACACTGTACTTTGTCATTACACCACATTTATTGCTTATTTAAATCATTTTCAATTAAGAAATTTATTTTCTACCATTCTTTCACTAAACTAACTTTACAGTACTTCTCATAATACTTAGGGTATTGTGTTTGGGCAGGAATTTGACAGAGGCAAATTTTCAGCTAAACTAGAAAAGTACTTCTTGAAGAACCATAACAAGCTTAAAATGAAAAGTGCAGTGCAGAATGTATGCCATATTGAATATATTGTGTAAGTGAGGCTTTGCTTTGATGTGACCTCATTGTGCCATTTCTCTGACTGAATGATCTTCAGAAGCAGTGGCATGTCAAGATTTCTACAAATGACCTTACTCTGGGATTTGTTTCTTATTCCAGAGAATCAAGAAACTCACCACTCCTAGCTCTGATCTGAGGATGAGAGGGCAACTTGGTGCCAAGAGTCCATATGCTATCAATGATGCTGATGCCAAAATGAGGGCGGATGGCAAGATATCCACCATTACAGAGAAGGAGACACATTTCTAAACCAGTACCTACCAAGACACAGTCACAACCACCAAGAAAGAAAAGAAAAAGAACTTAAAGCTTGCCTATATTTTTGGAGATAGAAAATTGTCACATTCTTAGTCTTGCCCTTTTTGCACAAATGATTAACACATCCATCACTATAACATCATTATTAAAATGTTTTGTATCAGAGTATCTCAAAATCTAAACTGTTAAAGGTGATCTTGTACTTTGTTGCTCTTTGTGACACTAGTGATTACTGTACTTAGAGTGAAGCCAAGGTGAAATGTGCTGTAAAATGTTTCTACACTTTGTCTCTTGGCGATGGCATTATTCTATAGAGGATGTTTCTAATGTGTAGGAGAACCATTTTGGACCATTCCAAATTTTGCAGGTATGTTTGTAAAGGATTCATGATTTGACGAAGGGGGAATGAACCTTAACCTCAGTTACGGTCTGCTTCTTTGTCAGTTGGCTAGCATTGCCTCGCAGGGCGAGCATGACATGACAAACCTGTTCTCCATGGTACTGTCGCATGTGACGGATTTGCTGCCATTTCACAGCGATTAAACTGAGTTTAATCAAAGGTGACAGACTGAACACAATGTACCACTTTTGCTTTTTGATCATGGTTGGTTGTCCAGATAGCCATCTCAGCACTATCTTTAGGTCCTTAAATGTCTTGTCCTTTTACTGTTGTGCTGTAATGATAACTTCACACTTTCAGTGTTATAAGGACAGTCTACAGATAAGCTGGTTACTCAGGGGTGGTTTCTGGTGTTTTTTTCTGAAAAGTGCAAAGGAAGGTCAGGTTTTTAAATTAATATTTACAGTATGGGTGCCATATAGATACATTTGATTGGTAAGTGCTTGGACCATGTTATGTAAAAATGGTCCTTAAAATAGGGAAAGACAGAAGGTAAATAGACTGTAATTGGGATATCCAGGGGCTTAAAGCTCCCATACTTTATTGAACTAGCTAACACTCTAGTAGCAATTACAGAAAAATATTTTATCATTAGTTGTTTACTCAGTACCAACTGATTTGAGGAATTTGAAGGTGATGAATAGTAGGCTTTAGATCAGACAAATATAGTAAATTGAATTCTAATTATATGAATGGCGGAGGTAGTTTACTGACCTCATTTTTTATAAATTAAACCAAGTGTTGATTAAGCAAGGGAAGAAAGGTGCGAGTTAAGTAAGGATGTACAGGATGGGACCCAGCTATTTATAACACTGTAGACATACATCTATCCAGTTGTCTTGGATCCACTGTGAACCCTATGCACATGCATGTGATCTTTGGTATGGTCTACTTCGTCGCCACATATTTGTCACCTGAGTTTGTGCAAGTAAACTGTTTTACAATTTAATAGCCAGTTAACTTTTGAGATTGATGTATATTTTTACATCCGACTAGTTTTTTTTTTTTTTCCTTCTTTTTTTGGTTTTATTTTTGTTTTTGTGCACCATTTCTTGAGATTATATAATAAATGTTTCCCGGAAGCCTTTTGATATGTCATTCAACATTGTGAAGATTTAGAGACATAATGCAAATGTTATATATGCTGTTTACACCGATTTTGGTATTCACAGGACATAAGAATTATCTGCTTACTCATTTTTAAAAATAAACATTTAAAAGAAAAGTACCTGTTTTGGCCTTTCAGTGATGATCACTGGATCATCTCCAGACTGCCTCCAGTAAGCTAACAGTGCTGCAGGAAGCATTTGATGCTCTCTCAATATTCGGTCAAAATAAGGTATCTCAGTAGGCAGTATTTTGAGGTAAGAATTGAGACAGCTAATCGATTGCAAACATAGTGACGTAAAATGCTGTCTATGTAGAGACCTCACAAGGTATTGAGACAGACCTGTGTATACAGAAAGTTGTAATATAACAGCATGTTCATTGTGTTTTCTGCAGCTGGACACTCTCATAGGGAATGTAACTTCTAGGCATGGCCAGCTGAGGTAGTTGAATGGCATATGCTTTCCACCATGATGCCAAATCTGAAAAAGATGGAATGGATGAATGCAAATAAACCTCTTCTCTCACCACTGTGTTCAAGCTTGTCTTTCCTCAGCTATGTATTGTTCAGTAGAGTTTTCTTCATCAACCTAACAAGACCCTTTCACTGGTTATGTGCTGTCTTATTCTCTGATTAGCCAGTTTGCCTCTGTAGCTTTTTATTTTTAGGCCTCCTATAAAGGCCAACATGACCTGGATGCATTTTCACAGCCAACTGTTAAGTATCACTTGAAACATTCAAGGTATTCAAGTTATTTTCAGTATTTTCTCCTGAACAACAAGGACATCAGTTGAAAATATAAAGGAGACTTTAGCTTAATATCTGTTGCTCAGATATTTCTGTATATGTCTCCTCTTCAGTTTTACTACATACGTCAATAAACACATATTGTGCTCATATTTGAATACCAATGATAAAAGCTTATCTGAAAATAAGAAATAAAAAGAGTAACTTAAATGTGAACATCATGTCTAATTCTAGATGAATATCCATATTCTTAGGTTTTTGATAATGCTTTGTAGGACATCATGGTGTGTACTTGTTAGTATATTAATTTTCTGAGAAAATTACAATTGAGAAATGAGAAAAGAACAATTGGGGGTGATTCCCAACCTTCCCGTGACGTCATTTCATGTCTCATTGGTTTTAACCTGTCCTGTCTGACTCCTACTATCTCATCTTAGGCTACAGTTCAATATTATATGTTCAGATTTTCTTCTTTAGCCATTTCTGTGTTGCCCTTGTTGGATTGGTTGTTCACAGGGGCGGATTTAGACGTTCTGGGGCCCCAAGCAATGTCATGTCTGGGGGCCCTGATCAAACAGATTCTTTTTTATGGTTATGGTGCGGTACAGGCTTAAACATAAATTAAGTTATTATTATTATTGATTATTAATAAATATGAATTATTATACATACATTTTAAACATTACTTAAACATTATTATTAATACTTTATTAAGAATGACTAGTTACTATTAATAATATACTTATAATAACTATACAATTATTATTATTAGTAGTAGTAGTATTATTATTATTATTAAAATATAATATTAATAATTAATTAAATATTAATTATTAAATATTAATAAACTGTTAAAATCATGTAATATAAAATTATCACCCAATTCTGTGTTACCCCTTGATAATCAACTTCACTCCAATTCATAATTCATTACAAATTTT
>BRDA01006482.1:78372-94599 GCA_036984385.1 Crenuchus spilurus
TAGTCACAGTAACAGAATTTTTGACTATATGCGCCAAAACTTCTGCATGCCACTGAAACTGAAACAGCTGTTATGTTAGTGTGGGAGGTTTCATGGCTAAATTGGACCAGTCTGGTGGCCAATCTTCATTAATGTCACATTGCACCAGTAAGAGCAGAGTGTGAAGGTTCAGTTAGCAGGTAAGAGCACAGTTATATAGTATATTACAATGCACACAACATTATGGTGACATACCAGAGTTCAAAAGAGGACAAATTGTTGGTGCACGTCTTGCTGGCGCATCTGTGACCAAGACAGCAAGTCTTTGTGTCTAAATATTATTGAGCCACTTTGGGGTGTTTTGGAGGAGCGAGTCAGGAAACGGTTTCCTCCACCAGCATCACGTAGTAACCTGACCACTATCCTGCAAGAAGAATGGCTTAAAATCCCTCTGACCACTGTGCAGGACTTGTATATGTCATTCCCAAGACGAATTGACGGTGTATTGGCAGCAAAAGGAGGCCCTACACCTACTAATAAATTATTGTGGTCTAAAACCAGCTGTTTCACTTTCATTGTCTAACCCCTTTACATATTTTATCACATAAATAATTGTCACAATCTAGGCTTCTGTTATTTGTGAATGAAAAAAAAAAGTTTTCAGGTAAAATAAATAAATAAATAAATAATTAACGGTCCATCCTGCTTTGGTTCAGTAGTTGGCTGCACCAACTTTTTAAGCTATTATAGCCAGTAATGCTTTTAGATAAGTCTATTAGTTTTGCCCAGTGTGATGGAGCTAGTTCTTCCCACTCTTTGCAAAATTGTTCAGGTTTTGACAGGTTTTTAAGGGAGCAATGGTAGACTACAGATGTTTCATAGGATTAAGAATAGGACTCTGAATAGATAAATCAAGAACATCAGTTTTCCTCATTTTAAGCCAATCCAATGTGGCCTTGCAGTGTGCTTTGTGTCCTGATGAAAGACTCCTCAGTCTGAACATTCTGGCAGAACTGTACTGTTCCCCGTACTGTGCACCATCAATCCTGCAGCTGAAAGCATCTATAACATGATGCTACACATTCAGATTGTAGTGTGGGGATGGTGTTACCTGAGTGAAAAAGTTCCACTTTAGCCTCATCAGACATTTGTTATTTGTAAAAATGTGTTTTTATTCAGCAAGGCCATTTCCCTTGACACTATTCCATAAAGATAATTTTGCTGCAATACCTTGGAAATTGTTGAGTCATGAACACCACCCTAGCACTTCTGCCACTCTGTCATTTTGCCTCTCAGTCATTTTGCTACTCAGTCATTTCTTTATGATGGACTGAACTGAGCTCTGAGGTATATTCATTTTGAAATGGTCCTAATTTTTCTGGACATTAATTTTTTTCTTCAATAGTCTTTACCATATTGTTGGACCTCATAAAGAGATCTACCAGCTTCCTACACTGGCAATGACCTTCAACAAATTGATTGAGTCCTAATAGCCTATACTGCATGAAGAGTTAGGTCTATAATTAATTACATCATTAGGCTATGAAAAGTTTATTTCCACCTTAAATGTGACTTATAATCTGTAGATCATAGGAAGATCATTTCAAGTCAAAATCAATGTAGAATTCAGAGCAAACAGTGATGTCTATTTCATATATCTTTAGCCAGCAGGAGGCAGCAAACACAAAAAATCAATGTGATACTGCTTAGTTCACTGGCTTTTAAAGCCTGGAGTGGCAACATCAAAGGCACGAAGAAGGCAATGCCTTTTTTTTTTCGGTGGCATCTTAAGCATTTCGTTTTACATTAAAGACTTCCACAGCACCTCTCAGTGTTTGAACCCCTGGAGTTGTAAATGAATTTCAAAGCAGTGCTATCACAGACTGTTATTTGGGTTCAAGGCAATGTTGATGTTGCTATAGACTTTTCAGCCGATGGTGACACAACATAGGTAGAAACATGCTGACGGAATAATAAAATAATAATAATAATAATAATAATAATAATAATAATAATAATAATAATAATAATAATAATAACAACAACAATTGAGCTTAAAATGGTGACTATTCTGTCCTATTCACACTCAGACAGAACAAAATCAAATCTTTGTTATGACTGGATGCTCTCCTGTGAACACCTTGTCTTATTAGGAATAGGCAGTATCCAGTTCTGTAACAGTGTTATTAGGTTGCCTTGTCCTTGCTCAAGGTGTCTGGCAACTGTCCACTTATAAACAACATATTTACAAGCTTTGGTTTCTATAGAAACTGAACTATGCTAGAAAGGCGATGGAGGAAAGTTGTAATTTCCTATAAATTTTACAAGAAGAGTAAAGAAAATACAGGAAGGACCTTGGAAATGTGTAGATGTTATTCCAGTTTTTTTATTCATCAAAGACTAAGCCAGAGAAATGGATACATTTGTCCACACTCAATCAAATAAAGAAAGGTGCAATAGAAGAAGAAACTATTTTTATAATTTTTATAGAGTTAAAGCATTAAAGTGGGTTTTATATTTGATTTCCAACACTACATACTAAATACTGGTTATACTTTATATACGTTATATTGGTCATTACTTGTATTTACATGCAAATCTATGCAAAAGCAATTATTCTCATATTCCTAAACATGTTACTACTCTTTATTAAGCAATTAATTAATTGCAAGTACATTGTTTTATCTATTTTATTATTATTATTATTTTTTTATAAATGACTGTGGTGTAATAGAAACACTTTTAAATTTATTGTTAAACTTACTATTCACTCTTCAGTTGATACAGTTCATATGCAGAAACAGATTTGCATTTAAAATGTAGTGTTTTGTGATGTCACAGAAACTGAGGCATTTACATATGCCAGATTATTTGGGCTACAGCAGTTTAGCTCATTCAGATTGAAGCATTTCTGTCAGGATTAGGCACAATACTGGGCAGCCAATCAGAACTGAGATCATTGGAGATTAAGAAAGTCTAGAAAATGATCATGTGAAAATGAATTATGGCTGTTGTTACATAAACACATATGTCATAATTGGACCTTAGGGGAAAATAAAATGCAGGACTAATAGGATATGAGCCCATTAAAATACAGTATACAATGACATAGCATATGAAAATGCCATTAGAAAAAAGACATTGTTCTGCCCAGACTTTTCCTGCACACCTCAGTCACTGACCTCTTCACTTCCGTACAATGTGTATTTTGTTCATGGGTCAAATGTACCAGACCTGCAGGCATATTATTCATCCCATAGATTTTTCTCCTCATTGAGTCTTATGAATAAATCTCGGAGTTGGCCTATTTTCAGCAAATGAAAGGGGAAGACTTCAAAGAGATGGCACAATTACTTTTGAAGATAGACTTAGGAGATAGTAACAGGCTTTGAGATTGAATACAATGATTACAGCAAATGCATTTGCAAAAATGACAAACCACAATGATAAGGTACATTTCTTGCATGTTGGAAATACGAAGTGCACAATATGAACATGAAATAATCTACCAAATGCATTGGAGGTTTGCTAGTCACACAACAAACTTGTGTATTTTGGAAAGAAAATGCTCAACTTCAATGAATACTAATGTAATATGATTTTATTTCAAATAATACAGCTAGTCAAAAACTAATAATATATATAAACTTTGTACAATTTTAGTTGTACACTGTAAAATAGGTTACCACAGTATGTGATTATTCAAGAATTTCTTCTTATGTGTACGCTTTAAGGCAAAAACATCAAATCAAGTCACTTGATAAACTACTTTAGTTGGCTGAAACTGACTATGTGGTCTTTGTCTACACTTATTAAGAAGAATGAAATAGCATTGTGTTTTAAAGGAGCTGAATTCTGTACAAATCCATTGTATTAATATTACATTTGAGTTACTTTTGACTGCTTATCAGCTAAATAATGTGTTGTCAGGCTAAAATCCATAGTCATCTTAGTAACTATGACTAAGACCAATCATTGCAATAAACTCCATTTATCTACTTTACTATGAATTTATTCTACAATAATAACCTCTGAAATAGTGTTTCTCCTGCTAGATGAAAGGTTGCATTGATTTTGCACTATTCAGAATGGAGTCTCCTCAGGGTAATAATCAGTTGATCAATGGTGAAGGATGGAGGTTACGCTGGAAGGCAAAAAAAACAATGAAATTCAATCTCGAGTCATGCACCATGTGCGAATGAAAGATTAGCATGATGATCTGCTTAAGGTTCAGCTAAAGGTTCTTTACTATGTTGTTAAATTATTCTCACGTTTATGTCACAGTCTAATTGTAAGAGCACGATTGCATCTTTTACTGCTCAGGTTTAAACTTAATAAGCTAAACACATAAACATTGTAAAAAATCAAATAAATGTTTAGATTCCACTCAAGGCAGCATGCATTACCTTCTATTCTAGACAACTAGATCTGCCAGACTATCATTGGTTCTTATCCTTCTTGACCTTAATGTAGCCTTTGACATGGTCAACCATGAGATCTGCCTGTTTATCCTCTTTAACCTTGGGATCACTGACCCTGCATGGAAGAGGTTAAGATCCAAGGCAGGTAAGGCAGTCCTACCAGGTAACATGGAGAGGGTCCACATCTACTCCATGCAGGCTCTCCACTGGTGTCCCACAAGGCTCAGTACTGGGTCCTCTTCTTTTCTCACTTAAATAATGTTTTCCTTCCCTCCTTCTGACACTCAGGTATCCAACTGCATCTGAGCATGTTTGGCTGACATCTCTATGTGGGTGACAACCCACCACCTGAAGCTCAACCCTAGCAAGAGTTTCTATTCATTCCTGGAATCACTGGTTTGCATCTTGAACTTCCTGTCTTGTTTGAGAACTCTATGATCATTCCATCTCAAGAAGCAAGAAACCTCTGTGTGGCCCTGGTGATTGTTTTCTACTTTCATTGAAAACTTAAGGTGCAAAGGTATCAGGTGCTTGTCCAGTCTCTTGTCATCTCAAGACTTGATTACTGTAAGGCCTGTTGCAGGCCTGAAATGGAAGAATGGATGTATATTAACAAATGAAAGGAAGTTGACCAGACAAAACATGAAATATCTTGGGTTCAAACTGTCTGCAATTAAATAACAATCAAAGTAAATGTAAGAACCACAACATTTTTGCATTTTCCATACTATGCTATTTTTCAGATTTTGGGTGGTACTGTATTAATTGAAAGACAATGCACTCTAAACTTACCTTACGACTTGCACTACAAAAAACTATGTAACAAGAAACTTACATAATAAACTACAAACTTAACTTTCAAGAAACATAATGAAAAAATGATGTAACAGACCATTTGTTTAGTTTTTGACTAAATACTTATGTTCAGAGATCAATGTCAGAGACACATTTTTAGGGTTGACTGTAATACTATATTCATAGTTAAGCTAAAATTAAACAATTAAAACAAAACATAATGTTAAACTCAATCTACCTATTTAAGCTATAACACCACAGTTCCGCTCAGTGGTGGAGCTTTCACACACTCACAGTCCTAAATTCAAAGTGTACTATTGGTTCACCTTTCCTTGAATAACTTTTCCTTTCCTTTTTGTTAGAAAAGCTTGTCCAACCTGGCAACTGTTGCTAAGAAGGAAATTTTTGGGATGGAGCAAATGTTGATCAATTACAATTAATATCAAAACAAATGCACATAAACGAGACTACTATACTTTCAGTATTTGCTCATTTCTGCTCTTGCTGGATGTGTTTCTATGAAACAGAATGCAAATTGTAATTACTCTTAGCTGTGTGTGTGGATGAAGATGAGGGGGAGGGGCGTGTAACATATTTACCTTGGTGTTGTTGAGGTAACAGGCTTTGGCAGCTGTGTAATTTCTTTTGATTTCCTCTTGACCTATAACGACTCCTTCTCTCACTGTCTCTCTCTCTATCCCCACCCTCTCTCTCTCCCCATCTCACAGCCCACTACACATGCATCCAATCTTTAAAACTGAAGCGAGACCTGTGTGTGAGGTGTCAGTTCGGCTGGCCGATAGACACATCATAGTCCAGCCTGTATGATAATGTCATTTCTCTCTGGGGGCCTCACTGTCATATGCGATAAGGGCCCAAACAGACACAGCAGACAGCAGACACGTGGCTTCAGATGCAAAACGAGAGAATTATGTGCTGCCGATTAGAGGGATCCAGTGCATAATCCGGAACGTCTGAGACAAAATGGGCTGGAAAAAAAGGAACAGAAAGACGGGAGAGGATATGCTCACTGATGCTGACAGAGAGAGAACATCCTGAATATGCTGCATAGATTTCCAATTCTGAATATACAAAAAAACAGAATCTTCCAATTTTAACTCATTCTTATGACCTTGACAGCATGACTACCCTCCATACATAAGCAGGATAACCAGAATGGACTGACAATGTACATATACTACAGTGAAACACCAAGAAACAGATCAATCCAATGCTTTATCACAATGAACGGTACTCGCGGGACCCGTCACAACATCTTGCGGCACGGGATATCATTCAATCAATCCAGACGATGCGGGAGCGGGACCACATATACATGTAGAAAACACCTGCAAATGAATAAACAATCTAGAAAATGATAATAATCATGCAATGATTACCATGCAAAATTAACATAAAGACAGCTAATAAATCAGTAAGAAAGTCATAAAATAAATCAAATTATTGGAGAAGTAACCAATCATGTGAACATAAACTGTGTGTCAATGTGCTACAGAAATGATGGAGCTTGTAGACGGTCAGCTAGTTTCAGCAGTGGATAGTGCGCATAAATATGCATGGACCAACAGACAGACAGACACACACACTCATACTGAGGGGGCAATTTCAGCATCTCTAATTCACCTGACAGCATGTGTTTGTGGGAGGAAATGGGACAGCACTATCCACTGCCCCACTGCGCTGCCCTAACAATTACTCATTATAACCTAAATAATATTTTACTGTTTTAATTAATATGTAAATAAGTACATTTCAAGCACTCTATATAGTGAATACAATTAATGGTAGGCCTGTGGGTGGAAGAGGTGGAAATGTGTATTTGGTGGCCAGGGGCGGTGCAAACACTGCTGAATTTTGGCGGGAGCGGGTAGTAGTGGGAGAAAAACAAACGGGAGTGGGTTTAAAAAATCAGTCCTGCACAGACCTCTGTAGTGTATATCATTGGTCTACAAATGTCTGTTTGCTCAATTTAACTTGTAAACACCCATCTTGATTATGCATTTATGATAACGTGTTCAGTCCTTAATGAACATTGTTCATTTATTCTATGTGCTGTAGCAAATATTGCAATATTTTCTTAACAAATATATACAAAGTTTATAAAAGATTAGGGTTTGCTGCCCTACTCTTTTTGCTTTTAACATTCACATTATTGTCACTCTGAAGGCAATCTATTGTGTTTTTCACAGTTTCGACAGGCCCTGCCACTGGAACTATAATGTATAATGGAAGTCCCTGTCATGTGAAATGGGTGTGTCAACACTTACCTTTTATCTCATAATGATTCTCTGCAAAAATCAATCGAAAGGTAATAAGCATTTGTGTTAATGATAAGAGATATGGTCTGAGTATTGAATAGTTAAACCAGTGTGACTTACAGCTCTTGAGAAGCAGTGAAGCTGCACAGTACAAATGATCTAATCCATACAGTCTGTTGAGACAGAGGCAGGTTTTCTACAAAAGTGCTCTACCAATCAGAGGACAGGACAAAAATGCACAACTGAAAAGCCAGCAAAACATTGTTCTCTGATATGTGATCACTTTCATTACAACAATGAACCAATTAACCCTTTAGAAGCTGAGTTACTATTGCTATACTACTGTCCAGTAAATGCATATTTACTTACAAAGTGGCATATTAAATGAGTTGCATTTACAGTGATACATTCTGTGTTTAGACATTTTTCTGTCTGTTTTGATATCAAGCAAAGACAAAAGGCAGAAATGTAAAAAATTGTCTTTCTTCAAAATAAAACTATTTACATTAGTAACTTTTCAACAAATATTGATTAAACTATCTCCTCTTCTTCTGAGGAACATAAATATTGTATCAATTGAAAGTTTACTAATGTATATCAAATATTTTCTCACCAATGGTAATAATTGTAACTTCTAAGGACTAAATTGTATACAGTCAGTTTTAGGGTTGTACCTCAATAAAAGTAATCTATTCCACATTACTAAAATAATAAATACATTGTATTGCAATTACTCCTTACTCCCTGGAAAAAGTAATCTAACTACTTTTGCATATTTGTTGCAAAAAACTCAGCTGAAAGGACACTACTGTTAGTCATTTATTGTAGACTGCTCACAGAAAGTTAAGGATATTTGGCTTTCGGGTGAAATTTATGGAAAACATAAAAGGTTCACGCTACACAGTGATATACATCATGAAAGTAGGGGATTTAAGTAGAAGCATGCAGTGGTGATTTCCTCATCTCAAACTATTTATTGAAACAAAAGCCAGTCACAGTGGCACCAACAAAAATGTCAGTGTCTCAATAACGTGTTATGTGTTGTTCATGCAGAGGCACAATGACTGTATTAATGATGTTATTCAAGTAGTATGGGCTTGTCACCGTATCATTCACCAAGTGTAGACAGTTTTGTATTGGCTAGACACACTAACACCACCACCACCAAAGGCCAGTCTGGTGACAACAGTGTATGAATTGACTTACATCAGTGAACAGCACTGAGGCCCACTGGTCCCTTGTCCAGCGTAAATGCTCCCTGGCCCATGCAAGACGAAGACGGTTCTGTAGGGCACCTTTTCACAATGAAGCGGTCATCGGTGTTAGATGTGACGTCCACTTCTATGCCTTTCTGTGACTCTTTCTGTGAGTGCATTTTAGGTTCATTCTGAAATTTTACCTGAAAACCAAATATCCATAACTTTTTGTGAGTAGGGTAAACCTCAACAAACAGTATTAATTACAATAGTAGGAGATATTAGTCCATAAACAACCTCAATAAACACTAGAAGAAATGTTAAAGTATTTTTGTACTACACCATGTATTTGAAAATAGGTTATTTTGCAACATTTACAACATCTACAGCCCATGATGCCTTACATGAAATGTATTAAGCTTCTAATGTAGAGTAAACAGCTGTACTGAAGTCTGTGAAGTCACTGTCAAAAACTTGTGGGAGACACAATCTGAACTAAAAAGTGGTGACACTGTCCTACCACACCCTTCTACGCTAGAAGATTGACTGTATTTTTTCAGAAGTGTGTGCTGTCGTGGAAAATGTTCAACAGATCTGCATTGTTCATTTCTGATTTGCTCTGCATAGAAATTGTGATGATCCATTTTTAAAGTGCCTGATATTTGTTTATCCAAATCCCTGCAGCTTCTGGTGTGTGTACACTCTAATCTTGAAGTGCTTCACTCCTCCACTGACACTCTCTCCTGCTCAAGTGTGAAATGTTATTAATCTCTTGCATATTCCATCCCAGAGGAATAAGAGGATAATGTAACAGAAGCAGGCTGTACGCAATTAAGGTACTTCAGAAAACATCTCTGCTAAGCCTGTGGCATCCCGTTGAGTTCAGGAAAGAGCGACATTTGATTAAGTTTAGATTGTTTTAGTCAATTATGTGAACTGTTAGCTTTATTAGTAAAGTGAACTATAATCCACATTATTGTACATGTTTTATGATCTATTCAGGTAAACCTTTACGTGAATCTGTAGCTTTAAGTGTATGGATCAGACTTCTGAAGCTATATGGTTGGAGATATAACAATTCAATGATGATACATGCTGCTTGAAAAAAATATTTAATGCTAAAGTTTTTGTGTGTGTATTTGAGTATTCAGAAAAAATTATTAATAAGTTTCACCCAGAATGCTGTACTCTGTGTGTTAACTACAGCACATAAGAGAGAACCCATCACACAAATGCTAACATCATCACACTGTCTTCCATTGTCTTTTTGGATAGATTCTGGAGTCTGAGGGTATTTCAGACACTCTGATGTAGTCTGACATGTCTTGAATGTTTTACAAATTATACCCATCTAAAATATTTTTTTCCAAAGTGTTACACAGGCTTTTGTACAGTACAATGCAACAACAACAGTGTCAAAACAGTAAGAGTGTCATAAATCTATATTTTAATTAAATCTGCTCTAAACTTCCAAAAACCTATTTTCAGATGTGCTGATATATTGTGAAATAATACATTCTAAATATTTCTAGTCAAGACTTTTGAGCTCATAACTGAATAAACAGAGGTGTTGGCTACACACTGGTCATTACAGTTTTTAGAAATTGTCTGTGGTTTTATTTCTAAAGCTTAAAAAATGTGACCTGACATGTGTTTGACTCATTCAGTGGTTCAAAGATTGAATATTGATGAGAACATGTGAGGTGAGAGGTTTTTTGTTCACGTTCACTTTCCACACATTCTATGGCCGCTGTTCCACCAATGCTATGTTGGAATTACCATTACAATATGAATGACAGATTGCATCATTTGGTGGGAAAAAATGTGCAACTGTTTGACTTGTTCTCAAAAAGGTGTCTCTGCTTATTTAAGCTCTTCTAATAAATACTAAATAATAAATAATAAATAATAAAACTAAAAATGTATTTAAATTCAAGCTATACATACTTAAAAATTAGACCCTGTAAGGTTTCCAGGATATGTTTAGTTTTGTTTCTAGGATAAAATCTCGCAGTTATATAAGTGATTTTTTGGAATTTTGGTTTTGTCCCTACCAGTGGGAACACCGACTCCAGAGGGTTAAAGCACTGCTACTGGGTTTTAAAGCTGTCTGTCATTATGGACTATCTGTCTACATTCTACATTATTCTTTGAGATCAAGCACAGTGAGTTTGTTTAAGGTAACAAAATGTAAACAGTGTTTTCTTTTTATGCACAAAAAATTGAACTACTTACCAAATGAAGTTAGACAAACAAAATCAGTATAAAAAGGCAGCTGAAACTGTAAAAAGCTGATTTGATTTTACTTGCTTGTTATGCTACATATCCAAATATTCTTATAACATTTTAGAATTTTTGTTTATTTTCATGTTATCTTATTTTTCATTTTAATTTTACAGTTCTATATTATTATATACTCTACATTCTCTTGTGATTTCTTGTGAATATTAGTGATTTTAGTGCTAATATCTTTTATGTGCTACTTTTATCAGTCTTTGTATCATTTTATTATGTTATATTCATTGTTCATTTTCATTTTCCCTTTCTTTTACTCTTACTTTTACATCTCCTCTAAATTCTGTTTTCATTACCAGTTTCTTTATTGAATTATTTTATTTGTGGGCACACTGTTTACCCTTGTTTTCTTTTAAAGCACTATTATAAAGAATATTATTTATGTATTATTGTGTGATATTTTTATATTTTTATTTTAAATCATTAACATACAAAAGAGATTTTGCTTTATTATGTATATCTCACTACAGTATTGAGTAGGTCCTTGAGTCATATACATGTATTCAGTGTATTTTTAAAAACAAGAATTAAATATAATTTTGTGGCGGCACGGTGGCTTAGTGGTTAGCACGTTCGCCTCTCAGCGCTGTGGTCTTGGGTTCGAGTCCACATCTGAGCGGAGTTTCCATCTTCTCCCCGTGTCTGCGTGGGTTTCCTCCGGGGACTCCGGTTTCCTCCCACTGTCCAAAAACATGGAGGTCAGGTGAATTGGATACCCTAAATTGTCCATATGTCTGTGTTTGTATGCGTACGTGTGTGCGTTTGTGTTCACCCAGCGATGGACTGGCGCCCTGTCCTGGGCTTCGTTGAATAGTGTACTGTCCTGCCCTGCGCCCAGTGAGGGGGTAGGGGACTAACCGCGACCCTGATTAGGAATAAGCGGGTGTGGTAATGAATGAATGAAAATATAATTTTGTGACACTTTGAACCATTCTGTAAAGAATTATCAGACTATACCATAGTGAGATTTGAAATCTACAACATGTCAAAAACAGCTACCTTATTGAAATCAATATGTCTTGACAGATGGTATATGTAAGTGCAAAGATCAGTTTCTCTAGGAGTGAAGTGTTACTGAGGAGCAGCTAGCCATAGGCAACAAAGCTGCAGACAACTGGCAGGGTGTGGATGGCTAGTGCAGGAGACAGGCTTGTGCCATCAGCTTCTCACACTGGCTTGGAGCACATGTCAGTAATGAGGTACAGCAAAAGCAAAAAGTCCTTGTGGAACCGAGGATGGCCCTAAGCTTGAACCCTGAGGAACCTCTCAATGTGTTTTGGGTTTATACTGTTTATACTGTTAAGCCATGTTTGGGTGGAATTAAATGTATAAGAGGTTTCTGGGGTAAGTTCTTTTTTTACAATTGCTCCTTTGTGATTTTATTTAAATGCATATTGGACATTTCATCTTCGTCTTTGAGTAAACTACAGGCTGAATTTGTTATTGTTTTCCACTAAACTCAGCACTTGTCAATTTAGTCTAATCTGGGCAGATGTCACTTAGCATTGAAAAAGTTAAAAATTATTTTGTTTTGTTACTCATCATCTTAAAATAATACAGATGGTAGAATTATGAACATCATGTAAAATTTCAGTACTGTGCGATGGGGTTCATGCTAAAAAAAGAGCTCTAACTCCATTTAATATCTATGATAAATTCATGTTGTGAGAAATCAGATGAGATTACATTTTTATTAAAAACAAAACTGCTCAGTTTAGAACTATTCCAGATTTAGTGTGCTCCATCTACACACATTCTTTATGCATGTATTTGTGTGAGTGTAGAGTGTGTGTGTGTGTGTGTGTGTGTGTGTGTGTGTGTGTGTGTGTGTGTGTGTGTATGTATGGGTGTGTGTGTATGTGAGTGTATTACACATTGTCATTCACGCATTTTACCCTCAGGCTTGGAGAACTCATTTCCTGCTTTAGTTGTAGCAAAAGATTATTATCGGCTTTCTGTTCAACTCAGCTTCACATTTAATGATGCTCTTTAATAGTCTGTGTAATAGGTTTGCATTTGTTTCAATGTCAGTCCCAGATGCAGAGAGACATATTTGTATACATAATGTACAGAATCAATGGTTTTCTAACTGTTCTTGCATTTCACAATACATGGGTACTCTGAGCTCAGACTGAGCTTACAGAGTGGATGTTTTGTGGGCTTTTTAGAAATAAAACTAAGAATATAAATTATTATTATTTGCTCTGTACCAAGGAGAAAAACATTTGATTTTACTACACATTTTCCCTGTATTAAACAGACTGAGCAAAATTGGACAATAGATATCAACAATGACAATGAGCTGTGATAAAAACAATGTTTTATAACAGAATACTGATAAGCTGTTACAATCTGTCCAGGTTATTTTTCATAATGTTTGAAAAACACAAAGGCAGGGCTAGAATATCATGAAAATGGTCCACAGGGGCAGACAATCCAAAGCATAGGCTAAGTGGAATCTGAACTTGAACCTGAACACATGATAAACGCTCAGAATTGTGTGATCAATGACAAGACAATACCTCACAAAATGCTATTCTAAAGCCCAGGCAGAATTGCTCAACTAAATGAGGTTCAAAACTGCCAAAATATGTAACAAATACTATTGAGGAAACTGCCAGCAATGACCTCTGTGGTTGTGGAGGGAAAGTATCAGGGCGAGATCTGGAGTTGTAAAATGTTGAAAACATAATACTTTTTAAGTTCTTTTGACATCAATATTTAAATTCTAGAAATATAAGTCGGGGAAAATATTTGTATGTACAGCATTTGCTCATGGTAAGTGCTTATGTTGTGTCTGAAGTATAGCACACAAGTTACTATACTGTCTTCACTGTAGAAGAAACATGCACCAGAGCACGAGCTCACATATCCCCACATTTGTATAGTTTTCACACGTAGCTCATTATATTATGTATTATATGATGCTTGTGAAATATTCTCATTGAATCAGTTAATGTGACTGCAATGCATTTGTTTGCCCTGGGCAGGGGAGGAATATTATCAATTATCTAAGAAAATTTATTCATTTAATAATTTAGATGTTAATTACTTTCAGATATATCCAGGGACTTATATGTCATCAAAAAACAACACAGTTGTAATTAATATTGATAGTTTCAATCTGTAAGTCAAATGAGTGTGATGACAATCACTCTAAATGAAGTATACATACCATACACATGCATGTCTTCTTTCTGTGTGACCAGCCCCCTTCCATTCTTATCAAACAGTGAGGCAGTGCAGCTAATGATTCAGCAGATGCGCTCATCTGTTAAAATCTACAAACCTCAAATCTCTGTCTCTGTCCTATTTAGGCTGCTGTTTGTGAGGGAGCTGTGTGCAAGCCTGGCAGGCAGACTTGTCAGAACTCGTATTGTTAACCTTTCGTTGATGTGAACATGTGATGGGTGAGCCGTCAGCACTGCCCGCTCGTTCAGTTCTCCTTTCTCTACCCAACCACCCTTTCTCACTTCTTTCCTTCCATTCTCTTTTGACACTGTACCAGGAGAGACTGAAGCAGGGACAAATCTTAAAGCATTTCTTTGGCTAAAAAAATCTAAATAAATGTAAATAATTCACAAATTTAAGCAATATCGCAAATGTAGTCTATCCGTACAAGCATTATGTGATCCGCTTAGTCTTGATCAGGGTCACGGTTAGTCCCCTACCCCCTCACTGGACGCAGGGCAGGACATTACACACTATCCTAACCAAGCCCAGGACAGACATTGTTGGGTATGTACACACACATGGACAATTTAGAGTACCCAATTCACCTGACCTCTATGTTTTTAGATTTTTGGAGACTAACTAAATTGTTATTAATCTCATAAAGTGGTAGCAGTCATTTAGAGGTTTGATTTTTTTTTTTTTTTTGATAAAGCTTTTAATCTCCTTTAATGGTATGACTATCACAAACTTCCAAAAACTTTTACACAGATCAAAGCTCTGAACATATGTCTAACAAAACACAATGTATGATGTTGATGAAAAAAGTCTTCAGACACTGCTGAAAGCTGGATGATGATAAACAGGAAGGTATCTGAATTTTCTAAATCATTGGTATTGTGCTGGGAAAAGACATATTGCCCCAAACGACACGTGGACTGAAAGCTGGTCCACAAGAATAATCACCATCATCAATCTTCCACATCATAACTGGAGTGGAAAAAACAGCTCTGTTAAAGGGCAGTATGAAAATTACAGATTGCAACAATTACAGTAACAATTTATGACCAAATTAACTCATATGAACTGGGGTCAGCTGAGGAAACCAAACAAAATCAATCAAACCTCAAAATGCATGCCGTAACTGCTGACTCTCATATGCAAGATCATGCTAAATGTTTTTCTATATAAACTGAAAATTGAACTGTAGAACATTAATTAACCTCCTCAGATGGCACAAAGGTTACTTACAGTTTTTAATTTGAAAGCACCTTAGGATCCTTAAGACATGATTTTAAATAATGTATCTTGGCATTTGATATGTTTGTTCTGGTAAAGATTTGATATTATTAAATGCAAACAAGCAAGAATTTATAAGAAAAAGGTTTTGAAAAAGGTAGTGGATATGTTTTGTTTCAGATGTTATTTTTGATGCCCCCAGAAAATGTATGGATTGGTTAAATTAATGAGCAGCACAATTGATTTAACATAATGAAGTATTGATTCACCAAACCAGGCATTGGATGAGAACTACAAATGATACCAAATCAAACCAATACATTCACATACAGAAAATCACTACTTACTGTATTAATGTACATGGAGGCAGGCTTGTGAGTCAAAGATGACTGAATCCCTCCCTTAAACTAGCAGGAAAAAGAGGGGGTATGAATCTACAATGCTTACCCCTCTATATACAGAGTATACAGAGGTCAAAGTCTTCTTGAGCAAAGCACCTAATCCACAACTGCCCACCAGGTGCCACGGCTGATGAGGCTCCTACTGTTCCGAACATGTGTGTGTTCACTGCATAGATTGGAGAAAGATGGAGGTCACTGTAGTGAACAAGCTAGTTTTTTTCTTGCATTTGTATATCTACTAATATTAATGCTTATGTGAGTAAATAAACACCATATCTCAGAAAACACTTTACATTATGGGTCACAAATTAATCATAAGCTATGTTTCTAATACGAAATGTATTACTAATTATATTTATTTCCCATCACCATGTGTGTGTGTATGTATATATATATATATATATATATATATATATATATATATATATATATATATATATATATATATATA
>BRDA01006486.1:2329-14246 GCA_036984385.1 Crenuchus spilurus
ATATATATATATATATATATATATATATATATATACATATGCCTGTTTTTTATGTGATTTTGACATATTTATTGTGCAGTACTGAGGAAGAGATATACAGGCTTCATGTAAAATGGCACATTTTTAAATAAATTAAGTAACATGTAAGTTCATCTCTACAGAAAACCCATGAACGTTTTCTGTACATTTACTGCTGTTTCTATTTATTTTCTGAATTTTACACAAAGTAAAACTTAAAATATTTAAAGCTGTAGTTGAAGTGTTAAGTTTTCCCCTGAAGCCACTCACTAAAGATACAAGGAGGGGGCACCCTTTATTGTGTTTACAAGTGGAGCTAGAGGAGCCTGATATTTCACAGATTATCTGTCTTATGTCAGTGCAATACAACCCCAATTCCAAAAAAAGTTGGGATACTGTGTAAAATGTAAAAAACAATGCAATGCTAAATGCAAAATCATATTTTATTCACAACAGAGTGTAGATTCTGGATATTAAACATGCAGCATTTTACCATTTCATGACAAAATACTGACTAATTTAGAATTTGATGGTGGCAACACACCTCAAAAAAGTTTGGACAAGGCCATGTCTAATATTATGTAGCATACCATCTTTTAACAACAGTTTGGGAAGTGAGGACAGCAACTGCTGGAGTTTTGCAAAATAAATGTTGTCCCATTCTTGTCTGATGTAGCTGCTCAACAGTTTCATATATTTTATTTCATGATGCAGTGAATGTGTTCTGGACAGCAGACAGGACAGTTCAGCACTCTGACTCTTCCTCTGTGAAGTGATGCTGTTGTGATGATGCAGGATGTGGTTTAGTATTGTCTTGCCTGAAAGAGACGTTGTCTGGATGTTCTAAAATCTCTACATACTGTTCAGCACTGATAATGACTTTCCTGCTGCCCACACCATAGGCAATAATCTCCCATACCACCAAAGATGCAGGCTTTTGTCTGCTGATATCAAGCTGGATGGTCCATCTCATCTTCAGTCTGCAGGACATGGTGTCTGTGGTTTCCAAAAATGTTTTTTTTTTGTTTTGATTCAACTGATTACAGAGCAGTTTGTTTTTCCTTTAGTCCAGGCATTGCCATTTCTAAATTGTCTTCAATATTAAATAGAATACATTTTTTTTCTGAAACTGTTCCACAATTTTGAGATACATTTGTAAACAAATTGGTAAATCTTTGCCCATCATTGCTTCTGAGAGACTCTGTCTAAGTCATGTGACTTAGTTTCAAATTACTCCTCTAGCAATTAAATAAAGCTTTCTTGACTTTTGTTGCCTCTGACCCAACATATCTTTAAGATGTGTTGCTGCCATAAAATTCTAAATAAGTTAATATTTTTAATGAAATATTAAAATGCACAATTTTCACCATCTGAAGTGTGTTCTAGGTTTTATTGTGAATTAAATATGGATTTATGAAATTTATAAATCATTGCAATCTTTTTTTTTATTATTAACATTTTGCACAGCATCTCAACTTTTTGGGAATTGGGGTTCTATGATAAAATGTAATTTTAGTAAAGGTTACCTACAACGACTTTAATGTGCCATAACATTTGTGCATTTTCCATTGTATTTTTCCCCTAAATGTTACATTCAGTAAATAAAAAGGAAGGTTGTTCTCTGTAAAGATGTCTTAACTCACTTTCACTATGAAAACCAATAAAATTAATAAAATAAATTAAACATGTAGTTTAACCGAATGTACACAAACATTTGCACAACAATTTACAGTAGTGAGAAACAGTATATTAGGAAAGCACTGAAATGGCGGTGGAAATTATGGAGTTATTTAGGGTGTTGTATGAAGAAAATCTGGTGCACCAAGGATTATGCAAAAAAGAGACAAAGTCAGGGTCAGGTCTGAGCTAGAGGGGTATAAAGCTCCCCAGCACTGAGCTGTGGAGCAGTGGATCGGTCTTCTCTCCAATGATGGTGCTCCATCCAATATTTTTGGGATGAGTTGGGGATGAGGTGGAGTGACCATCTAACATCCTGACCTTACTAACACTCTTGTAGCTGAATGCAATCAGATCTTCACAGGCAATACACCAAAATCAAATAGAAATCCTTCCCTGGACAGTAGAGACAGTTACTCCATTCAAAGTAGAATATACTCTTTTAACACAACTGATTTCAGAAGAAACTATGAATGAGCAGGTGTTTCAATACTTTTCCATATAGTGTATATAATAATGGACTGATTTGGAATTTATATGTATGGTGTATGAAATAGACAAAAAGAGCAATATTGAATTGCTCATTTCAAATGAATAATTACTGCCTGTACAGCTCAATGTAAAGTCACATAAAACTAAACACTTACAAAAGTTTTTCAAGTCTACAGTGTTGATTCTGCAGCCCAGCAGCGAGACGTTCCACTCCTGAATCTTGTATCCTATTGTGGCTCAGTTCTAACTCTCTCAGGCTGGAGGACTTAAAGTTGAGAGCAGATGCCAGTGTTCCACAGCTTTTCTCAGTCAGCATGCAACCAGGCAGTCTGTGGGATTAAAAATCACAGTACATCCCTCTGACTGTAACAATAAAATTAACATTTATACAGCAAATGCTACTGTTTGACAAAATTATATATAGAAATTAAAATGAATGCCTTTTCAGTTACAGTTTGCCATGCAGAAGCAGGAAATTCCTAGTCTAAGCATAACAACATACTACAGTTAACTAGGATGTGCATGGCAGATTTGTTTGTATTTGTGAATAAAGGTTTTATACAGTGGGTCCAGAAAGTATTCAGACCCCTTGAACTTTTTCACATTTTGTCTCCTTACAACCACAAACTTAAATCTGTTTGATTAAGATTTTCAGTGACAGACCAACACAAAGTAGCACATCATTGTGAAGTGGAATGAAAACGGTTTTCAACATTTTATTCAAATAAAAATCTTAAAAGTGTGTTTTTTAAAAGTATTCAGCCCCCTGTACTCTGATACCTCTAAACAACATCCAGTTTAATCAGTTACCTTCAGAAGTCACTTAATGAGTTAATAGAGTCCAGCTGTGTGTAGTTTAGTCTCAGTATAAATACACCTGTTCTGTGAAGGCCTCAGTGGTTTGTTAGAGAACACTAGTGAACAAACAGCATCATGAAGACCAGTGAGCTCAGCAGACAGGTCAGAGATAAAGTTGTGGAGAAGTTTAAAGCAGGGTTAGGTTATAAAAACACATCCCAAGCTTTGAGCATCCCAAGGAGCGCCGTTCACTCCATCATTCTAAGTGTTCTACAACTGCACACCTACCCAGACATGGCCGTCCACCTAAACTGACAGATCCAGCAAGGAGAGCACTGGTCAGAGAAGCAGCCAAGAGGCTCATGGTCACTTTGGAGGAGCTGCAGAAATCCTCAGGTGGGAGAATCTGTACACAGGACAACTATAAGTCTGCACTCCACACATCTGGCCTTTATGGAAGAGTGACAAGAAGAAAAGCATTGTTGAAAGAATTGTCAATTTTCTACAGTTTGCCAGAAGCCATGTAGACTTGTAAACAGCACTTCTTGTGTCTTTCTTTCTTTTATTAGATTTTTGGTCTGTCACTTAAAATCTCAAATACATTTAAGTTTGTGGTTGTAAGGTGACAAAATGTGAAAAAGTTCAAGGGGTCTGTATACTTTCTGGACCCACTGTATGTAAACATTAATCAGACTGGCCATAGTTCAATGTTGTGAATCTGGTTTAATCAAATTAAACTGAACATTAGGGTGGTGGCACCCTCTCTTACTCTCATACTCTTTTTACTTGTAGCCTTGCATACTCACAGCAACTTCTCCAGTTTACAGTGTTCACTCTGCAGTCCATTACACAGCTTTGTTATTCCTAAATCCAACATATGCTTGTTATCTCTCAGATTCATGTATTTCAAACTGGAGAAAGGTGAGCTGAGAGCTGAAGCAAGAGCTTCACAGCTTTCTACTTTGAGATCACAGTACATCAGCCTATGAACAACAAAACACAGGATGACATTATAGGTAAACTTAAAGATTATACTAGGCCAGAAATAGTTTGCTAAATTTAACAGTGGCTTAAATACAAATGGATTACAGTGGTACCCCTACTTACGAGCATCCCTACTAACGAGTATTCCAAGTAACGAGTAGCGTAAATTAGTTCAAGTATGCCAACCGCTAGGGGCGCGGCGGTCGTAGCATCCCCTAGATGCTAGCGTAGAAGAAGAGGTCAGTCATTACCTTTGACCGCTGTCCAGTGAAAGTGAAAGTGCTAGTGAAAGTGACACAAAGACAGCAAAAGGTAGTGAACAAGAAAGTTAGATACATTTTACTTTTACTTTTCATATGATAAGTGTAACCATGCCATACACGTACGCCCGTCCTCCTGTCCTCCTTAGCCACCAGCCTACACGAGCACCGTCATCTCGTTTATGTTTTAAAAACCCATATAAACACATTATTTACATATTAAAGTATACTGTATATTGGCCGGCTGACACGGATTAATCAGTTTTACATGTATTCTTATGGGGAAAATGCATCCAGCTAACGAGCTAACCAGCTAACGAGCAAACCAGCTAACGAGCTCGGCTCCTGCAGGGATTAAACTCGTAAGTAGGGTTACCACTGTACTTGTAACAACCAGTTCTGAGTCTGCGAGCTGTTTCAGATAAAGGGGAGTCTTAGTGTTTCTCACATTCTTATAATTAAGATTTGTCGTTGTTTATTAAACTCAAAAAGACCTTCTACTAAATTTTGTCTTTGACATTTTGTGAATGTCCATTTGCCCTCAGATTCTCAGTCTGCCCAATGTAGGTTAAAAAGAGCTTGATTTCAAATACTAACTCCAGATTCTCCAGTTGGCAGTATGGACTTTTCAGTCCAACACAGAGTAAATTAACTCCTGAATCTTTCAGTCTGTTCTCTGCAAGGTTCAGCTGCAGGAGTTTTAATTGGTTTGCACAGAATGCAGTTGCGATTGCTTCACAGGCTTTCTCTGTGATTGCACAGTTCTGCAGCCTTAGTAGAAAAAGGAAAGAACAAGGTAACATATAATTATTCACTGTAAAATGTCTTATTTATATAAGAAATTTAAAAATACATAAATACATAAATAAATTAATACAAATAAACATTGCTAAAGATTATATTCAGGACATGTTCATATGTGTTTTTTCTTCAAGTGCTTTTCTTCAAAATCAAGAGGATGGGTGTGAATTTTTGTTAACTTGTCATTACAGTGTTTGAGTTAATATGTTAAAGTGTTCACACAGAGTGCAATCAGATTAACACTGATACTGTCACGCTTTGTCCCTTTGTGGTTGTGTCTTGTACTTTAGTTTCATTTTATGGTCTTGTTCCTGTCCTTGTTTACCTGGCCACACCTTTTGTTATTTGTTTCACCTGTTTTGAGTTTAGTCCTTGTCTATTTAATCCCTGCTACCCTGTGTTTCCCTGCGGTTCTTTGTTGATGTCTTACATCGTGTCAGGTATCTGTATCTTGTGTTTTTGGTCAGTTTTCATTTTTCACTTTAATAAATATTAGTCTTTGTCGTCCATCTGCGCCTGTGTCATTCCTGGAGCTATGCCTGACAGATACACTGATATAGTGTAATATAGAACAGGTGTGAAACAAGGAAAATACATCAAAATGATACAAGTGGTCATTTGCAGGGGTTGGACATCCTGCTAGGCCACTTTTGACTACTAGAAAGAGGTAAAAGAGGTTTTCATCCCTCAGGCTGTGACTCCTTAACACTCACAGTCTGACTCTCAGGGACTAAACATCACTGCACATTTACACAGCACTGTATACTGTATACTGTCCAATGTCATTGCAATATGTGCACATTGAAAATTACACACACTGTAGGCCAATAGACCAATAGACAATCACTCAGTACAATGTACTGACCATCATTACATTTGTCCTGTTCTGTAATACGTCTTAGTCTAGTTAGAGGGCTTGAATACATGGTTACGAGGCTGTTTCCTTTAATTATTAAATGTATTTTATATGTGATTTTTGATAATTACTGTGTTAGGATAGGTGCTTACAGTATGTTATTTATGTACAGTATTTATGTATGTTCTGACTTACACAAAATTCAGTTTACGACGCAAACATAGGAATGGATCAATGTCGTAACCCAGGGACTACCTGTAACTTAAAGTTAATTAAAACAATCTTGGAGGAGAGCGCTGAGTGGGCGGGCCAGGCTGAGCCTTGCATGGCTGTTTGGCTGGCGCTGCTGAGCCACGTGATGGTGCAACAACACAAGACGAGAGGGGGGAGGAGCGACGGGGAGGCTACGCTGCAGCGCTGCTCTTACAGAGTGTAGTAGTGATGGTAATTCTTTGGTAGTTCTTTTGGCTCTTCTCATTAAGAAGAGCCGGCTCTTTCGGCTCCCAAGTGGCTCCTTAGATTTGATTGCTTAAATCAATTGATTATTTTATTTATTATTATTATTATTATTATTATTATTATTATTATTATTGTAAATTGATTTTTTATTATGTTATTAAATTGTGTGTAAAATGAATTATGAGTGTAAAAACATACACTGTATCAAATATGTATTATTTATTTGGCTTTATTTATACAAAAATAAATTATGAAATACAAAAATAAAGGCCCATCTCAAGTAAATGAACAGGTCCAATCTCTAAATGTGTATATTATTTGTAAATTTGCAACTACACAATATGAAATGGTCACATTGTAAAGTGTACATTCTGCCGTTGAACTGTCTATCACATTAAAATGCGTCCAAACTACATGGTTTCCTGTCACTCAGCTTCCTCACCTGTCCAGTGTGTAGTCTGTCTAAAGTTCTCTCGCGGGAGACTCTCCCTCCTGTTCTGTGCTAACTGTGCGTCACTACGTGTGTCTGTAACCACACCTCTCCCTGCTCCGCTCCGCTCAGTGTAGAGTAGACACACAGACGCTGCCACAAATCTTGACCAATCACGTGCGGCAAAAAAAAAGGAAAAAAAAAGAATCGGCTCACTCTCAGGAGCCGACTCCCGTCGTTCACTTCAAAGAGCCTGCTCTTACAGCCGGATCGTTCGCAACCGACCCATCACTAGAGAGTAGACTTTGATGAATCCGCATGCGCAGCAGTCAGAGCGTGCGGGAGAAAAAAAAAGCTTGAGTATCGATCTTTTTACACGAGTATTGTTCAATACCAATACCAGCGTTGGTATCGATATTTTGTATCGATCCTCCCACCTCTACCGGCAACCCATTAGCTTCATTAGCCTCACCGTATAAGCTCCTTCGGTCTCTCTGTCTCTTTGCTCGTCCAGTCGCGGGTGAAAATTCAAGCGTGTCAGGTAGCGTTTTTTTGGCTACTTTAAAAAATTACCGCGGCCGCCAAAAAAACAACAAGAAAAGTAGGTGTTGGAAGATTAAATGCAACAATACGAACGAGGAGAACATAACAACATAAGGAAGTACAGCCTGAAAAGGAGAGAGAGAGAGAGAGAGAGAGACAGAGAGAGAGAGAGAGAGAGAGAGAGAGAGTTCCTTTTTTTTGCTAATTATGTTACTATTAAATGTTCTTGACTGGGATATAAAACTGTTATTAATAAACACTAATGTTGCTATATTATTAATGACTGATAAAAAATCCCTTATAAACAAAATACTAAGTCGTACACTCATAGTTGTTTTGCCATTTGCTTCATACGTGTGACAGACATATTTTGGGCTTGTTCAAGCTACTGAAGAGCGGGTTTTAGACTGACTTTGGACTGGATATTTTTGCTGGACCTGGCAACCCTGGCCGTTTGCTTGCTTGTGGAAGCAGCTGCTGGAGGAGTGGGTGTCCTAAGAAAAAACGAAAAGAGCACCAAAAAGTGGACAGAAAACATTTTTTTCATTGTTGGTCGACAACACCGCCTTGTAAAAAGCGGAAAAATCAAAATGAGGTAAATGTATATGTATTGTTAGCTGATGATTGAATAACTATGCCGCTGTGTATCAGACACACTATGAATAAACGTTCAGGTATTTTAGCTAGCTCCGTCAGTTAGCTTCGCATTTCTTAATTGTTTAAGGTGCAGAGTAAATACACAGAAAGTTAAATAAATACACAGTAAAAGCATTACAATGTATTTCTAATACGGTTAACCCAAAATCTCCTGAATCCTTTTAGAAAAGTAAATGATTTAATAAATAAATAAATATGCAGACAGCTCAACCCCCCCAATGTTGGACCCAAAGTTACGCCCTTGGCCCCACCTTACTTTCAGGTTAGGTGTATTATCCTCTTTGCTTGATTCTTTTTGGCTATCTTCTGGACTAGGCTTACTAGGTTAGCTTATGGTTTCTTGGCTAGCTTCCTTCATTAGCTTATCTTGTTGGCCTCGCTTATTAGCTTCCTTTATTAGCCTCTCTTGTCGGCTTCTCTTATTAGCTTCCCTTGTTAGCTTTCATTGTTAGCTTCCCTGGATGTTTACATCTTTCCTTGTTCATCTTAATTTTTGCCTAATAAAGACTCTTTATGTTTTACCTGCGCTCATCTTTATTTGTCCTCGAGCCCAGCGTGACAAGTTGTATTTGACATGTGAAATCAGAAACAGTAAAATACTGTAGCGTTGGGATGTGGTACCGGGGCTCCAATGTTTTAATCAAGTCCCCAAAGCCCTCATTCTCCACCACACAGTCTGGTCTTAAGTCTTTGACAATGAACCGGGTATTGAAGCCGTTATTACTGTGGCTCTAGCCGAGTTGTGGTTGAGTTTTGGCTGAAGAAGTCCTGTTTTTCTGTGTTTGTCCTGCCGTGTCTGTCTTTGGGCTAACGGTGCTAGTGTCCTCATCACCACTTTCACCATGTCGTCTCACCAAATGAGTGGTGAGGTTTGGTGTACTTGAATGCAACTTTGCATTCTTTACAAACAGCAACGGTTTTGTCTAGTTTTCAGTTCTTCGTGTAAAAACCAAACTTGACTGTGACGCAGGGTTGCCAGGTCCAACAAAATATCCAGCCCAAAGTCAGTCTTAAACTGGCACAATATATATATATGTCTGTCACCCATTTGCGGCAAATTAAAGTAAAACAGCAATGAGTGCACCACTTAGTATTTTGTTTATAAGGGATTTATTATCAGTCCATCAAACCTTTTTCTTTTTCCCAGTCCTTGCAATACCGCCTCCCGTATTTCCCCATTTACCTGGAATATTAGCTAGTGACTGTTTTCTCTTCACCTTCTGTCTCTCTCTCTCTCCTTATATCGTTATGCTCTCTTTGTTGTTATCGTTCTATTCACACTTCCTTAGTGTCGACTTTGTACACGTTTGCCCGCCGTATTGAAGTGATATCCAAGGCAACACCAACTTTTTTGTTGGTTTTTTGGCAGCCGCGGTCATTTTTAAAAGTAGCCCAAATTGGTGTGAAAACCGCAAACCTGGCAACTCTGGTGACGAGACGTGACTGTGACGAATATCGCGACAGTCAGAGAGAGAGAGAAGCAGAGCGAGCAGCAGGAGCGCATATCAGCAATACCAAACCGATTGACAGCTATTTAATTGGGCCATCGTCTGGTTTATGCTACAAATAGACCGATTCAGAGGTCCATGTACCGATGTATTCACATCGTTTAAGTCAAAATCGGTCTTCTGATTTAAATTGGTAAATTTTTACACCCCTATAATATTTTTTACTTGTAGATTGCTTGAAAAGAACCAAAAAGAATGTATAATCATTAGAAATTGTATACTGCAACTTACTTTGCAAATGTGACTGTGTTGATTGCCGGCAGAATGCGCAGAAGAATCTCGTCTGGACTAAGGAATTCTTTCAAACTATTCACTGGAGTATGTATATATTTCTGTAAATCAAAGCCATCCAGGTCATTTTCTGAAGTGTGAAACTCAAAAGTCAGAGTTGACCACTTTTCTGGAACAAGCATGATTACAGACAATTTGTTCTTTTCCAGTTTTTCGACAACTGAATGATGATTCAGTTCTTGGAGACAGTAGAACAAATTGATTCTTCGGTCAGAGTGGGGATCCTCTCTGATCTTCTCTTTGATGCACTGGATAGTTTCCTCATTACTCTGTGAGCTACCTCTTGCCTGTTCGAGAAGACTCTGCAACAGAGCTTGACTGGACTCTAACGAGAGGCCAAGTAGGAAGCGGAGGAAAAGGTCAAGATGGCCATTTTTACTTTTTAAGGCCATATCTACTGCAGCCTTGTGGAATTCTTGAACTGATGAAACTTTGAGCAGAATCGCAAGTTCAGGTATTGGATCGGAAACTTGATCTGGCTTGTTAAAAGACCAAAACACATACAGAGCTGCAAGATGTTCCTGAATGCTCAAATGCACAAAACTGAACACCTTCTTCTTGGTCATGCTAAACTCCTCCCTAAAGATCTGGGTGAACACTCCAGAGTAGACTGATGCTTCTTTGACATCAATCCCACATTTCTTCAGGTCAGCTTCATAGAAGATCAGATTACTCTTGCACAGCTGCTGAAAAGCTAGTTTTCCCAGCTTTAAAATAATATTTTCATTTGGCTCTGTCATCTCCAAGTACTTTGTTTTTTTAATATTTGTCTGAATAATGAGAAAATGCGTGTACATCTGAGTTAGTGTGTTAGGGGACCCTTCACTCTGTTCATGGTTGAGTGTTGTCTCCAGAACAACAGCTGAAAGCCAACAGAAAACTGGCATGTGGCACATTATATAGAGGCTCCTTGATGTCTTAATGTGTGTGATGATTCTGTTTGCAAGGCTCTGGTTACTGACTCTCTTTCTGAAGTACTCTTCTTTCTGTAGGTCACTGAATCCTCGTACTTCTGTGACCCGGTCAATAAATGTTGGAGGAACCTGACTGGCTGCTGCTGGCCTAGAAGTTATCCAAACAAGAGCTGATGGAAGGAGATTGCCACTGATGAGGTTTGTCAGCAGGTTGTCAACTGAGGTTGCCTTTGTTAAATCACAACATCTCTCTCTTTTGTGGAAATTTAGAGGAAGTCTACACTCATCCAGACCATCGAAGATGAATAAGACCTTGTAGCTGTTGATTTCTTTTAAATCTCTTATATCCAGAAAAAAATGTTGAAGAAGATGCATCAGGTTAAGTTTCCTCTCCCTCATCAAATTGAGCTCCCGAAAAGGTAGGGGAAATATTAACTGTATATCCTGATTGGCTCTTCCTTCAGCCCAGTCCAGTATGAACTTTTGTACAGAGACTGTTTTTCCAATCCCAGCAATTCCTTTAGTCATGACAGTTCTGAGGTTACACTGTTGTTCTGGTCCTGTTCTGAAAATGTTGTTGCATTTGATGGGTATGTCCTTTGTTCTTGGCTGCAGAGATGTTTTCTCAATCAGTCTAACTTCATGGTTTCTACTGACCTCTCCACACTCCCCTTCTGTAATGAAGAGCTCTGTGAAGATATCATTGAGAAGGATGGGATTTCCTTGCTTTGCTGTATCATTAAATACACACTCATTTGTCACCTTCAGTTTGTCTTTGTGTTTTATCAGAATGCCTTCCTCAGGGACAAGAGACCTTTTAAGCAACCAGAAAAAATTTGTTATTTCCTGAAAAGTTGGGACATTTTCTAAAAATACAATAAAAACTGAAATGTGCAATATGTCATATTGGATCATTTTCCTCAATAAATAAATGAGCAAGTCTAATATTTGTGTCTCATTAGTTTAACTGGGTTCTCTTTATCTACTTTTTTGTAGATTTTAGGAAAATCTAAAGGGTTCCCCACTGTGTGTATAGTAATAAATATAGAAATATTATGCAAATATAACAGTACTTAAAGGTCTGTGTATAATCTAATATTGCTGTAATTGCTAATGATGGACACACTTCTATAGGAAATACAGATGTACACAGAGCACATGGAGAAGAGTGTATTTAAATAAGACGTGTGTGTGCAGTCAGGAATATGTACAGTAATGTAGAGTGTAAA
>BRDA01006488.1:0-16350 GCA_036984385.1 Crenuchus spilurus
TTCAGAACAGCAGAGTATATATGCCAGGGGTACTCAAATAGAAATGATGAGGGGCCACAATTTTTTTTCAATGACTCAAGGGGCCATTTATTGGGACCGTGTATGATAACGTATCATAACAATATAACGTATAACATTTATAACATTTCCTTTTTATTACAAAAAAAATATTTTTAATATATTTTTTCAAATAAATACCTAAAATAAAAATATAATTTGCATTTGGGCATAAATTAAAATTAATAACTAAATAAAACCAAACATAACCCTGTTCAAGATCCAAAGCAAATAGCCTTCAGGCAGCCCATTTCTTGTGCTTTGTTTAATTAACAAACTATGCATTGCTGTGTCAAGAACTATTTCACATTTCTCAGCTTAATGTGAGAAATGACCTCTTGTGTCTTTGGCCAATGTTTGGAACCTTGGCTGAAATGGTGTGATGGCCAGGCAGACACCAGTTTTCTTTTTGGGGCAAATTTCGAGCATGCCATTATTGCTCCGGTCGGTAAACGTGTTGCTGCTGCTGAGCGAGTGAGTGACTGTCTCGTTTCCGAGGGCTTTACTGCTGTTTATTGTTGCCATGGAGGCAATCCCCAGCCTCATCTTGAGATCGCGGTGCGCGATTTCAAAATAAGACCGGACAGCGCGATTGAAAAAATAAATAAATAAATAATAAAAAAAATAAAACTTTTCAAAATAGCTCGCGGGCCAGAAATAGATGCCCAATGGGCCTAAAAAGGCCCGGAGGCTGCTATTTGAGTATGGGGGATATATGCTTTAGAGAGACAAAGACATACAGGTTTGTAATTGTGTGATTACGTGATTGGTTAAGAAATGGAGAAGGATCATGATTGGTTTAGAAAGTGGGCCTGTAGCAGTGAGACTAAACAGATAGCTTTGGAGCCTTGTTAATCAGGTATTGTTGTCACTGAAGAGGTATGTACAAGGCCTCTGAAATGTAATATATGGCTTTGGAGTCAGCTAGTCTTGAAACTATCACAAAGCATGTGTTCCATGAATTTAGGAAGAGGAGAGCAGGCCTGAACTCCAGTGACCTGTCTTATATGAACATATGAATCTAACAGCGACCCAGTAGATTTTGATACTGTAAATAAGGCACTGTTACCTGTCAGACAGACTAACAAAGACACTAGAAAAAGTTCAAAGAACCTGAACCTCAGTCTCATATAAATAACATTAAATCTACACTGATATACAGTCACTATTTTCTTAATTATGCTTCTGTCAAATTTGATTACCCTCCAGAACTGCAGAGCTTTTCTTAAGGACAGAGTGGACTAATTATCATGTAGCAAAATACTGACTGAATTTACATAGTTGCTCAACTTTATCCAGGAGTCCCAAAGCACTTTGTTTATCCGCCTTCACACAACCTCTGCTACTGATCCCAACTTGTCTAGAGACCTTGTATGAAGCTTAAAGATAAGTCCTCCATTAAAGGCCCCCACTATTGGACGCTCTTCCATAAAATACACCCACTATTAGACACTAACACTATATATAATACACCCAGTGTAAGACACTCATAAAATTACTCCCACTGTGAGATATTCACTATTATATATAAGACACTCCCATTATAAACTACTCACATTACACCGCTTTTAGACTACAAAATACACCTAAAGATGATTCCTTTATTTGGCAATTCAATCACTAATCCGCCTCTTACAACACTTAGTAGATACACCCACTGTAAGACCCTCCCACTATAAGACACTGTCTACTAGTTAGCTACATTTTTCAAGATTAGCATTTACATTAAAATCACATTAGTTTGGACTCAACACTGAAATGTACAGGAGATGACAGATGACATGTCAGTTAAACATGACCAGACCAGCTCTGCAGGAGTGGCCTGGACAGTGTCCATGTCATTTTGGATCATGTACTGTAACTGGTGAATAACTTTCCACACCAGACAGAAAGTTATTTATTTGAACAAACGTGCACATCAGTCTCACATGATGATAACATTACATCAACACTGAAATACAGTCGCAGCGTTTGATGAAATGCATTTTTCTCCTGTTAATATACTCGATGTATTTATTGAGTAAACTTAGCACTGCCTCTGACTGCATGTTTTATCAAATGACTGCACTGATCGTCATCATGTAGCAAAAACCCTGACTCAGGATTTGTGGTAGTTGCTCAACTTCAGCATTGCTGCATACTGTACTTATATGTCAGCTTCTCAAACTGCTTATGAGAGTGTTCATGATAGTCTTCCTGCAACATCTGGAGGACTCTAAGAGACATCAGTTTGTTTTTGTGTCTATTTTTACCTCCCTAGACTTCTTTTCCCCATTCATAATGAAACCCCACTGCATTGCATTCTTTTACTGATGCTTTTTTTTTAAAGTTGCTGAAAGTAGATGGTTATGAACAGAGTGTTCTAATCCTGTTGTTACAGGCCTGTTGCAGTACTATGTGTTCTACCACAATCTGTTCTGAACAGACAGTATTAAAGCTCGCAGAACCAAACGCACATGCATATCATACTTACCCAATTTTTCAGTTACCCCAGATTTATGAAGTCAGCCAAGATATATCTGAGCCCACATTTTGCTCCTTTAGAACTGCAGTACTAACAGACACTAGAACTTAATAGACACCTAACAAATATATAACGTATTCCATTAATAACAAAAACATTACAAGAATGAGACAAAAATTTGACTTGGCCATTAATTTATTGAGAAAATAATACAAAATTACATGTCTGTGAGTGGCAAAAGTATGCGAACCTTCAGGATCAGTAGATCATAAGAAGGTGAAATTTGACTCCGGTGTTGTCAATCAGTGGGATGACAATCAGGTGTGAGTGGGTATCCTGTTTTATTTAAAGAACAGGCGTCTAGCATAGTCTGATCTTCACAGCACATGTGTGGAAATGTATCATGGCATGACTCAGAAAACATTTTGATGCTTATCAGGCCAGAAAGGGTTACAAAACCATCTCAAAACAGTTTGGACTCCACCAATCCACAGCCAGACAGATTGTGCAAAAACGGACGGAGTTCATGACCTTTATTACCGTGGGCCTATTTTGCTGCATCTGGACCAGTAAGGTTTGCCATCATTGATGGAACAATGAATTCTGAATTATACCAGCAAATTCTAAAGGAACATGTCAGGACATCTGTCTGTGAGCTGAATCTTAAAAGAACGTGGGTCATGACCCTATGCACACAAGTCGTTCTACTAAAGAAAGGAATGGACAAGTCAAAATCTTGACTTTCATCCAATAGAAATGTGGTTCGTGGATTTCTCCAAGTGGATTGCAAGACTAATCAAGATTTTACATCAGATACTGAAAGCAAAGGTTAACATACTTTTGCCTTTCACAGAAATGTAATAATAGATCATTTTCCTCAAGAAATCAATGCCCATGTTTAATATTTTTGCCTCATTTGTTTGATTTGGTTCTTTTGATATACCTTTAGGATTTGATTACATTTTAGGTCAAATTTGTGCAGAAATACAGAACATTCTAAAGATTTCAGACTTATAAATACTACCTGGCCAAAAAAAGGTCTCACACTAATATTTTGTTGGGCCACCTTTAGCTTTGATTAATGCACACGGTGGGCGGCACGGTGGCTTAGTGGTTAGCACGTTCGCCTCTCAGCGCTGAGGTCTTGGGTTCGAGTCCACATCTGAGCGGAGTTTCAATGTTCTCCCCGTGTCTGCGTGGGTTTCCTCCGGGGACTCCGGTTTCCTCCCACAGTTCAAAAACATGGAGATCAGGTGGATTGGCTACTCTAAAAATTACCCTGGTGTGTGTGTATGAATGTGTATGTCTGTGTATGTCTGTATGTTTGCCCAGATATGGTTGGCACTCTGTCCTGGCTAATCCCACTAGTGCTTAATGCAGTCCTCCAGGTGGACGGTCGCTTCCGGTTGAGAGTACGCTGTGCACAATTGGCTGCCGCTTCTTGCTGGTGTGTGTGTATGTGGTTGAGTGTGTGTAAATGGAGTGTGCTGATTGTAAAGCGTCCTAGAAATCTAGAAAGGCGCTATATAAGTTCATTCATTCATTCACACATTCACTGCGCATCATTTCCACAAGCTTCTGCAATGGCACATTTATTTCTGTCCAGAGTTGCATACATTTTTCCACAAGATCTTGTAGTGATGATGGGAGATTTGAACCACTGCACAAAATCTTCTCCAGCACATCCCAAAGATTCTCAATGGGTTCAGGTCTGGACTCTGTGGTGGCCAATCCATGTGTGAAAACGATGTCTTATGCTTCTTGAACCACTCTTTCACAATTTGAGCCCAATGAATCCTGGCGTTGTCATCTTGGAATATGCCCATGCCATTAGGGAAGATCTTTTAACCTCTCCAATCACTCTGGAACAGGGTAAATCTGGACTCATTAGACCACATGACCTTCTTCCATTGTTCCAATTGAGTCCAATCTTTATTCTCCTTAGCAATTTGAAGCCATTTTTGCCAGTTAGTCTGACTCATAAGTGGGTTTTTTTGACGCTACACAGCTGTTTAGTCCCAATTCCTTCCTTTACATTGTGTATTGTGAAAATGCTCTGACTTTCACTATTAATCAGATCTCTGAGGTCTACTGTTGTTTTGCTATGATTTAATTTCACCAAACGTTTAAGTGATCGCCGATCACGATCATTTTTTACCAACCACATTCTTTCCTCAAAGATATTTCCACCACTGTCCTTCCACTTTTTAATAATCCATTAGATTTAACCTGATTTTAGTAGGTTCAGCATCTCCTTAGATGTTTTCTCTGCTTGATGCCAAAAATGTGACCCTTTTGAAGCAGATGAACATCTTTTCCACGACCACAGGAAGTCTTTCGGCATGGTTTAACAAATGAGAAGCTACTCGCTGCATCAGTTAGGGGTTAAATAAGTTCTTGCCAGCTGAAATATAATCACCCATGCAGTAATCATCCAATAGGAGACTCTTACCTATTTGCTTAGTTAAATCCAAGTGTTTTTTTTTTTGTCATGCAGTGTATATACAAAAACACAGGCACCTACAACATAACTCCACAGTAGACACGCATATTTAAAAAGTAAACAGTAGCATTCACTTTATATGTACTTACTGTAAGTAAAGAGAAGTATCAATAATCATTTATTATCAGAGTCATTTCTGTACAAATTGTTGCCTCGGCTTGCTCACATTGGGCTTAGAATCAAAATGTCTGATACTGATTATGTAAAGCTGCTTTGTGACAATGTCCATTGTAAAAAGCGCTATATAAATAAATTTTGATTTGATTTGATTCATTGAACTTCTCTCAGCCTCCTGAAACCTTGTCCACATCTTAAGCTCTTGTGAGCTTTAAAAATTAAAACAAACTGCTGCTTGTCTGAAATCGCTGACGTTTTGCTAAAGCTTATAGTGGATCTTACAAGTGTGGCCAAAGGTTTCAACGCTACTGTATGCAGCTTCATTTATCAGCTAATTATAATCTCTGGTTGGTTCGGGTTAATCTGAGCTTGATAAGAACTGAATTGTAGCACTACATCACCTCCAGGCCTACGAGGAAAACACTGCCTTCCTAGCCTCAGCATTTAAATCGCCTTATCAATCCAGTTGACCCCAAGAGACACAGTATCAATGACTGGATGTCGCCCAGTCTGGAACATGAAGCACTGTCTGTGTGGGTGGAGCCTTTCCCTCGCTATTATCTGCATGCTGTAGTCTTCTCTAGAACATTTAGATCCCACCATAACCCCAAGCTATAAATCTGAGCCAGCCTTAAGCATGCTACTGAGATTTTTCTTCAAGCAGCTGGTAGAAATCAGTGGGGCCTTTGGTGTATTAGTCACAGGCAAAAATAATGATTACCTGTGACTCAATACTCAAGAATTTCCAGTGATGTACGCCCACCTTTACGCTACTGTAAAATCAGAGAAAGTAGGCTTGAATTAACCATGTAATCTACATATATGGTATTTCAAATGTCCTCTGGTCCATCTTCTGAGCACAAATCTGAATAAATGTCTTGAATCTTTCAAACGAATGAGCTTTACACACAAACTAGCCACAACATTTAAGTCACCTCCTTGTATTCATTGTTCATTTTATCAGCTTCACTGAGCATACAGGTGCACTTTGTAGTTTTACAATTACAGACTGTAGTCCATCTGTTTCTCTGTACACTTTGTTCACGTGACAATCAGTGACGCATCTGCACAAAATAGTCAAAAAGTTGGTGAAGTGAAATAAGAAAAATATACATAAAACAACATTTTGGAAATAAAAAAGCTGAAAATTGGCATGTGTGCATGTATTCACCCTCTTTTGTTCAAGGAGGTCTCCAAACAAGTCAGACAAAGTCAGTACCGGTGCTAGGCATGAGGGTGCCCTAAGCACAAATAATTTTGCATGGGGGCGGGTTCAGTGATGGAGGGAGGCAGGATGAGGGCACACAAAGCATGTGACATCATGCACCAAAATAGTCTCGTTCATTTGTGCTCCATTTGTGCCGTTAAAATTAATATTTGTGCTGCTTTTACAAAATGGCAGTCAAAATATGATAAAGCACACCAATGTTCAATTCATCAATTCATTTATTATTTTAATCATCCATAATAAACTATTCTTCCACCAGTCAATATTGTCCCCTAACAGTTGCCAGGCAACAAGAGGGTGAATATCAATCTACAGCATCTGATAAACTCGTAGCGCATTAACATATAACTCAGATGTTGTGATGAGGTTGAAGTTGTGGTATATCATGGATTTTACAATGGCTCCGAACACAGCTCAGCCAATCAAATTTTAAGACTGGAACTATCTGTCGTCAGGTTGTATAATAATGTTAATAGTTAATAATTGTGCTCTTTTAATTAGCAAGTTTTTGTTATAGAGCTTTAAACATTTAACGCTCTATAACGTCTGAATTAAAAGAGAACAAATATTTATTTTAATGGCACAAGCCAGCACAAACGAATGAGACCATTTTGGTGCGATTTGGCCTCTTATGGGGGGCTGCATGACATCACAGGTAATAAAATGTCATTTTAATATCTTTAAAACAGAAGCAGCACAAATGGAGAGTAGGGTTTTTATTCCATTCTCAATCACATGGGGCGCCAGCGTCATGCCCGCCCCCTCCTCTTACCCTTCTGTCACAATCCTGTATATCAGACCTCAGCAGCACCTACACACACTGCACCTGGCATAGTGGGTGATAGGAAACCGATATGTAGGCTAGACAGGTTATATAAAATAATGTAATTTTTTTTTAGCGGGATGGCGGGGCCAGGGCCGGGGTACCCTGGTGAGGTGCCCATATCGCCCATATTAAAAATCGTCACTGGTTTCAAGGATACTGCTTTCTTACTAAGCCCTGATTGCAATCACCTATTTAAATCACCTGTTTGACATCACATCATTGTTTTTTTTTTATTCAGTACTAGCCTTAAATTGCCCCTCTCTCTTTTTCAATGTGTTGCAGAATTGGATGTGTATTAACAAATTAAATGAAGCTGACCAGACAGAACATGAAATATATCGAGTTCCGAGTCTTCAATAAGATAAAAGTCAATGTAAAAATAAGAAACATTGTTTTTTTCCAAATTATCCCAACTTTTTCTGATTTGGAGTTTATTATAAGTTATCCTGTGAAGCATATTCCTATTACAAGACTTTTATCTTTATAAGACTAACCAAATATTTGATGATATTTACTGAACAGTTGGTTACTTTTCCTTTCTCATAAACCACACTAAAATGTGCAATACTGCTTAACATCCACCAGAGGGCCTAACATTCAACTCAACTATTATAGACAAGCCTTCTCTTTCCATTTCACATCATTATTCCTGTTAATGTCTTTGTCAATGCTGATTAACCTTGAGTGCCTCCCCTGGTCTTACTTCAACCACTATTAACAGTCAAGGAATGCTCTGTCTGTACATTACCTGTAACTAGTAAGCAAGTGACTAGTTTACTGTAGTATGTAAACATACTGTTCACTTCCACACTCATACAATCACAGATGGACACTAATCAGCCATAAACAGCCCACTTTGAGCTGGTTGTTTTTGTGCTGTCACTAAAGCTTGTATTGGAAATGTATTTATGAGACATTTACAAGAATGCCAGCACAGTGTTATATTACTATAATGGGAAGCTCAGAGTTTACGATGTCATAGTCATTCTATTGGGAGCCATTCTGCATTCTGGAGGTGGCGTTGGCCGTTCTAGACTTTTCCTAAATGTACAGATGATACCATCCCTGGTTTAGCCCCACCCATTCACTCTGAGTCTTAGCCCTTTTGGACTTAGCCTTAACCATGTTGCTGAGATGTTTTTCTCCACACAGCTGGTAGAAATCAGTGGTACCTCTGGGGTATTAGTCACAGCAAAATAATGATTACCAGTGACTCAATTCTCAGTAATTTCCAGTAATGTGCACCCACCTTTACACTACTGTAAAAGCAGAGACAGGCTCAAATGGACCATGTCATCCCCATACGCTGTTTTTTTAGTACAAATCTGAAGAATAGCTCAAACAACATGACTTAAAGTGAGGTTTTATCATTAGTTGATCATAAATTGAATCTGTTTTTAAAGGATTTTATGGAAATTGCATGACATAAAAACCATGATATGGGGTGGTTTGTGCACATTTGCCTCTTTGAGGTCTTGGGTTCGAGTCCCCATCTGGGTGGAGCTTTCATGTTCTCCCTGTTGCTACGCAACCAGTGATGGATTGGCGTCCTATACTGGGTTTAGCTAAGATAGCGTAATGCTCTGTGCCCAATGAAGGGGTAGGGGACTCACTGCAACCCTGGTCAAGATTAAGTGGATGGATGGATGGATGGATGGTTGGATGGATGGATGGATGGAAAAACCCCAATACATTCCATTTGATCGGCTCCACTGACCATATAGGTGCACTTTTATTTCACAAACAGAGCCTGGAATATTGTTCAGGCTATCTCCCTCCTTCTCCCGCTGTTCTCAGCTTTGCCTTCTGGGAAATAGTTCCAGTCTGTGAGCCAAGACCAGGAGCTTCTTGTACTGGACTGTGAAACCTTTTAACATAAAAAGCACACAGAGTGACTGCAAATGACCAAGAACTAACTTCACTGGCCACTCACTGACCACGTTCATAGAATCTACAATAGACTTTTACTCTACGGTGTCCAAAACTTTGTGGACACCTGCTGGTCCAGCGTTTATTCATTACCAAGGTTGTTACAAGAGTCTTTTTCCAACTTCACTGCTGTTACACTCTATTCTCTTTACACTGGATGTTTCAACACTGCAATGTGGAGTTGATGGTATTCAGCCACATTAGCATTAGCGAGGTCATTGTTCTGGATCACAAACTCTGCTCCAACTCATCCCAAAGGTTGGATGGTGTTCCATTATTCCAGAGACCACAGATCCACTGTTAAATACTGTAATCCAATGCTGGAGGCGTCATACCCTTCTTGCTGACAATCTACCAGCCCTGCTGCTCTGAAGTGACTGTCTGTAGAGGTTTTATTCATTTTTATAGTCATACTGTGTCCTAAACCACATGTGCTAGTCTGTGAGACCTTCCTTAAGCTCTGGATGGAGTTAGAGTGGGTTCAGTGAAGTTCTGATCTACTTTAATGTGTTTAGGGTCTCGCATTTCATTTGAATCTACATTTTGAGGCTTTAGAGAGTTTCAAATGGCCTGATGAGTGTTTTAAGGTCAGCTCAGGTAGGTCAGCTGTGATGTCACTGAGTACGCTGTAATGACATGATGTAGTAATTATACTGATAACACTGTGGCATGAATGGAGATCATATAATGAAGAGATATGCCCTATCTCAAGATTGCGAAATGGTCAACGTGTAATCAAGATCAAGTATAAACGAGACTGAAAAAAAGTCATATCCTGTTAGTCGCCTGATTTTGATAGCTTCATATACATAAAACTCAATAATTCACTGTAATTATTGTGTATTAGTTGTTCAGTCTCATGCTATTGTTTACAATATAAAATTTTTAAATGTAGAAGATTTTGGAGCCAATTGACCAGCTCGTTATGTACACATACCTTGTATTTACACTTATTGTCCACTTCATCAGCTCTACTGACCATATAGGTGCACTTTTTAGTTCTACAGTTACAAACTGTGGTCCATCTATTTCTTTGTATACATCGTTAGTCTTCTTTCAAATGGTCAGGACCCCCACAGAGCAGGTATTATTAGGTGATGGATCACTCTCAGCACTGCTGGTGGTGGTGTGTTAGTGTGTGTTGCACTGCTATGAGTGGATTAGACACATCAGAGCTGCTGGAGATGTTAAACACTATTGTAGCTCACTGTCCACTCTATTAGACATACCTACCTTGTTGGTCCACCTTGTAGATAGACAGCAGCTCATCTATTGATGCACAGTTTGTGTTGGTCCTCTAGTCCTTCACTGTGCCCACAGGACACTTTTTTCTGGTATGCTAGTCAAACAACATGACCTAAACCAGCACCCGACCTGCACTAACCAGCATAGACCAGAATGGAATACGTACTGAACTAAACTGGGCAGAAACTCTTTAGCTTTTACAGAACAATGTAATGCAGTTTCTTCCTGGTGTGCTTAGCTGCACTATTGATTATCTTTTATTAGCTTCACAGCCTCGCTTTGGGAATCACATTAGTGAACACATTTGTAAAGTGAGAGCAGAGTGTGTGGTGTGGGGGTGGGGGTGTTCTTGTACTTGTATCTTTGTAAGGACTTGATATCCTCATATTGATAGGAAAGCCTGAAAATCAGTGAAAGTGATGACGGTCACTGGGTGGAATGCTGTCCTGGACATTTATAGAGTGTACAGATTGCTAGTCCACCCCTGGGTTAAGGTTAGTGTTAAGGTAAGGTGGGTTTAACCCTCTTATTACCTTCAAATTTACTAACATCATTTATCCTTTGGGTCAATTTGAGCTCAGCAATTTAAACGTCCAAAAATGATTATAATTCAAATTGTTACCCAAGTTTTTGTCACATACATTGTGTTTGTTTGTTGGCTGCTTAAATAGCCTTTTACAATCTCCTCACACCCACCCACTTATACATCCAGAATAACTGTTATGCAACTATTGAGAAACATGCAGATCACCATAAAATCTCATTGATTGACCTAAAATTGTAAATAAAGATGTTTTTGGTCTTTTATTTATATTATTTTTGTTATCTATAACATTTGGAATGAAAAACCATTTCTGTTATCAAAGCGTTTAACATGTACTATGTTTGGGGTCCGTTTGAGTCCTTTTATCCAAGTGTATCCTCTTAGATTGATGGTGTTATGAAGAGCTCAGATACTGATTTTATGTCTTGGACATGGATGACAGCGTATCTGGTGGGGGATCATTTGAGACTGTCTCAAATACATTCTCCTCTGTCTCAGACACATTCTCCTCTGTTCTCCTCTGTCTCAGACACATTCTCCTCTGTCTCAGATACATTTTCCTCTGTCTCAGACACGTTCTCCTCTGTTCTCCTCTGTCTCAGACACGTTCTCCTCTGTCTCAGATACATTCTCATCTGTCTCAGACACATTCTCCTCTGTTCTCTTCTGTCTCAGATATGTTCTCCTCTGTTCTCCTCTGTCTCAGACACGTTCTCCTCTGTCTCAGATATGTTCTCCTCTGTCTCAGACACATTCTCCTCTGTTCTCTTCTGTCTCAGACACGTTCTCCTCTGTCTCAGACACATTTTCCTCTGTCTCAGACACATTCTCCTCTGTTCTCCTCTGTCTCAGACACGTTCTCCTCTGTTCTCAGACACGTTCTCCTCTGTCTCAGATATGTTCTCCTCTGTCTCAGATACATTCTCCTCTGTTCTCTTCTTTCTCAGATATGTTCTCCTCTGTCTCAGACACATTCTCCTCTGTTCTCTTCTTTCTCAGATATGTTCTCCTCTGTCTCAGACACATTCTCCTCTGTTCTCCTCTGTCTCAGACACATTCTCCTCTGTTCTCCTCTGTCTCAGACACATTCTCCTCTGTCTCAGATATGTTCTCCTCTGTCTCAGAAACGTTCTCTCTGTCGTTCTGTCTGAGGTTAAGGTAAGGTAAGTTTAAGGTTAGGATAAGGTTAAGGTGAGTTTAAGGTTAGGGTAATGTTAAGGTAAGGTGAGTTTAGGGTTAAGGTAAGGTGAGTTTAAGGTTAGGATAAGGTTAAGGTGAGTTTACGTTAAGTTAAGGTGAGTTTTGGATAAGGTTAATGTGAGTTTAAGGTTAAGGTAAGGTAATTTTAAGGTTAAGATATGGTTAAGGGGAATTTAAGGTTAGGGTAATGTAAGGTAAGGTGAGTTTAAATTTAGGATAAGTTTAATGTGAGTTTAAGGTCAAGGTAAGGTAAGTTTAAGGTTAGGATAAGGTTAAGGTGAATTTAAGGTTAGGGTAATGTTAAGGTAAGGTGAGTTTAGGGTTAAGGTGAGTTTAAGATTAGGATAAGGTTAAGGTGAGTTTAAGGTTAAGGTAAGGTAAGTTTAAGGTTAGGATAAGGTTATGATGAGTTTAAGGTTATGGTAAGGTTAAGGTGAGTTTAAGGTTAGGGTAATGTTAAGGTAAGGTGAGTTTAAGGTTAGGGTAATGTTAAGGTAAGGTGAGTTTAAGGTTAGGATAAGGTTAATGTGAGTTTAAGGTTAAGTTATTAGGCTTAGCAACACACCTATTAACGTTCGTTTGAAATGGTAATGCACATTAACAGTTTCTTGTTCAGAGTGGTTAAATGCTACGTCTGCCAACCATAGAGGGTCATTCAGGGTTATTCTAACCTTAAACTCACCTTAACCTTATCCAAACCTTAAACTTACCTTACCTTAAATAGCAAGCTTGAAATGTACCCGTCCCATTTACCCCTTTATTGTTTTTTCTCTGTACTATAAATCTTCTGTAGAAGAAATCTGAGGCTACTGTTCTGAGAATGAGCTACCAAAGCTTTTTCTGAATAAATCAGTAAAGGTCCATTTATGGAAAGCTGTGATGAAGGCAGTTTTGTCTTTAATTATATTTAACAATATAACATATTTGACCACTTTTAATTGATTTTTCTAACTTTAATACAGTAAAGTTAAGGCTATATACCTAATTTTTAGTAAGTGGCCCAGCCCCTCCTATATTTTTATGTATATGGCCCTCAGTGAAAAAAGTTTGGACACCCCTGAGGTAAAGTTTAGATGTAGGCTACAGTTATAAAAATCAACCTAAATCAATGGCGGTCCTCGTTACACAGTAAAACAAACGGGGGCGCGTGTGTGTATGTGAGCTCCGCCCAGCTCTGTGGAAAAGTGTGTCACTGGGTTAAAGTGAGCGGGGCGCTGAGGCGGAGGGGGAGTGGCGACTACAGCAAGAACATTCAGTACCCAACATCAGCCACCACCACCACACGCACACAAACATCCACGCACTCATTCACCTCTCCGGATCTCCTCCGCGCTGCATTACTCTGCTTTTACTGAGGAACCCTGACTGTACTGTTCTGAATGCAAACAGCTGATACCAGCAGAAGTTGTCTAACTTGTGGACGCAGACAGACGGTGGAGATGGTCGTTTCTGCTCTCTTCAAGCTGACTTGTCTGTAAACTAACGCTGAGCTGCAGCTCGTCTACATCTACAGAAGTTATCACTGAGCTCCAGATTTAACGTAAACACGCAGAGACTGAAGACACAATGACATCAGTCAAACCAGGTAAGAAACGCTTCTGTCTGGTGTGTGGATGTGACTGATGTGTAATTTATATATATAGGGAGGTGTTTTATTTATATATATATATATATATATATATATATATATATATATATATATATATATATATATATATATATATATATATATGTATATATATATATATATATATATATGTATATATATATGTATATGTGTGTTTAGAATTAAAAGGTGAGAATTGAGTGTTTACAACTCGGCTTTGTCAGCCTAAAATGCGCGTTTGAGTTGCAGGTTTGAATGTCTTAAAGCGAATGTAAGGAATGCGTCTTCTGCTATTTGTGTTTTTAAAGCCAAGCCTATGTAGGTTAAGAGTGAGGGTGTGAGCGTGTGTCTGTGTACGGACTCCTCGTGTTCACATGGCCTGGCCGGCTGAGCCACGTGCCTGTGTGTACTCTCGATAGTTCCTGATTGGTCGAGCCGTTCTGATGACGCGCTCATTGCATAATTTAAGCGCGGCGCCGCTGCAGCACCACGTGAGGAGCGGACTGACCCACATACACACACACACACACACGGAGGGGGGGCTATCACACCCACAGCTATTTAAATCAGCCGTTAACCAGCACGTGTATATAATTCTGAAGCAAAGTCCCGCATTGTGTGTGTGTGTGTGTAATTTTATATATATATATATATATATATATATATATATATATATATATATATATATATATATATATATATATATATATTTTAATGTGTGTGTGTGTGTGTTACGCCCTGAAACGAAGTCTTAATATATGTGCACGACCAATTGCCGACTAAATTTATCGACACCCACACTATCGGGGGGGAGGCACACACACACACACACATACACCCAGTCAGGCGAGGAGTGCACCACGACGTCGCCGCGGCGCGTTTTTTTATATATATATATATATATATATATATATATATATATATATATATATGTGAGTGTGTGGGTCAGTCCGCTATCTATGTGTGTATATACATATATACAGTGCTGTGCTGTTGCGTATACATCATTAGAATAAATAAAAATAAAAAACAGTCAATCTCATGAGCCAGTCTGTAGAACAAAGAGCACACTGGATATATAATGAAGTACTGATTAAGCACTCCAGGTATTGGATTATGCAAATAATACTAGACTGTCATAAGGAAAGGCTTGGAAAGCAGTAAACCAACACATTATTATTGGTATTAATTATACTAGTGTTTGTTTAAACACAAATATATAACATTTTAAATGTGACTTTGTAGGGCTGCCTAAAACGTTTGCACAATACTGTTCAGTTCTACAGCAAAAATGCAATTTTTTTGTCAAAGTTCTTTTTGTTATTTAATTATAAAAAGGTGAAACTGTCGTCTTATTCATTACATGTAAAGTGACAATTTAAGCCTTTTTTGTTTTACTGTTGATCAGTTTGGCTAAAAGCTCATGAAAAGTAGAAATCTAGAATCTTTTTTATTTTGAGCGAATTACTATTAAAACAGTGTCAGCATTAAAACACAGAAAGCTTGAAAGGTCACTTTACATGTAAGGAATATAAAAATAATTTGCCCTATAGTGTGTGTATACACATACATATTCCATATGGGTTTTTATCAAGGTTCAGGTATGTTTGTATATAGTGTATACACACAGACAGATCACTGCAAATGTCCAGCCCAATTTGGTAGACATGCCAGTAATTTACAGAATAAAACCAAATCATTGATTTGACTTAAACACGCTACACATATTAAATATCAGTTTTTTTCTCCAAGACAACTGAACTGAACTTTAAGTGAGTAATGATGCAGATTACACCTGGTTACTAGATCTACCACACAGTGGGAATAACCACCCTTGGCTCAGATGACCCTAGCAAGACGTCATAGCATGGACTGTATTAGGTGACCGAAGGTAACTGGAGGCACGCATGCCCATTCCAGCTGCATTAGAGCACTGAGGTACCATTTACCAGAATCATTGGTCACTTCTGGCATCAATGCTCCCTTATTTGTACACCTTCACTACAGTTACTAGAGATGGAACGATCGATCGGCTATGTATCGGTATCAGCCGATTTTCAATCAAAATATGCGATCGGCCGATATCCTTTGAAATTTAGCCGATCTCAAGATTTCTGTATTTCCAGCTAGCGTTTCATCAAGGAAGAGGAGCCCTCTACGAACCCGTCCTGTCAGGTCCCTGCAGTTCCTAGCTGAACCGCTAGAGGGAAATACATACCCTTTTTTCGACAAACAGACTAAAACAGAAGGAGTCGCGAGTGGCTAAAGAACCTGGTTACGGTGTTCAAGCTGCATGTGCGGATATACAGAATGTCGTCAGTCTGGCAATTTTTTACCTTGTGTGAAAAAGACATATCCAAGGCAATTTGTAAAATTTGTAAAGTCGACGTCCCCCGAGGAGGAACCAAGACAAAGACATTTAAAACTACTAATCTGATACGACACTTAAGAGTACACCACGCGGCTGAATACAGTGAGTATCAGCAAACAGCAGAGCTAGCACGGATAACTAGCTTACTGTTTTTTATTAATAATAAATAATAATAATAATAATAATAATTATTATTATTATTATTATTATTATTCAAGATCTATACTGAATGGTTCCAGCTTTCGTTTTAAAGCAAAGGT